>NW_019290660.1:0-81874 GCF_000500325.1 Leptinotarsa decemlineata | reverse complement strand
TTTTTTGTATCAAGATGGAGTAGTAGAAAGCCAAAAACTTTCTTTCCCAAATTATTTTTAAAGGTTATGTTGAAATTCCATGCCAAACTTCAGTTGAACTATCAGCTGTTCCAATCAGAAATTTCAAATTAATCAGAAACCAATATTTACCAGACATGCGCGTTGACAACGATTTACAAACAGTTGGAAATCTGTTTGTGACTCAAGGTTGGAACGAACCTATTTTCTCGTCTAACGTTGATCACTTCTCCTTGCAGTCCGATTCTTGAGTAAATACATTAACCCATTCCATTTGCATTCCTATCAGCTCTGTATAAACAATAGCCAGGAATATTTAACAATACATCAGCGACAGAGTTCTTTAACCAAAATTCGCATATCAGGAAGATGTAAAAGTTATTATCTGAAATTATTTGTTTTATATCTCCTACTGAAGGTAACAAAGACCTCACATTCAGGCAACCTATTTTCAAAGATGACATTAACGAATTAACGATTTTTTCCCTGATCTATACACTTCTTATTTCGAACAAAACAATCAGTCTTATGTTTTAAACAAAATTGAATATTGTTTTTGGTTGGCTTCTCCGAACAGACAGGGCACGATCGAACTGCACATAGTGCTACGTGTTTTAATCTAATTGTAAATGCTAATAAACATGCAAAAGTAATATTTTTGTATTATATTATGAGTGTTGAATCCACACTACAAAAAAAATTGTAAATTGAAGTGTATTTGAATTCTATCACAACTGAAGACTCTCAATGTCACTAAGCTTGCTGATTTTGCGAATTTCATTGTTATTATTCAGTTTTGTATAAACAAAGCCGTCACTTGTTCATGCCATTCCATCATTACCATTTTTTGATACGGCAGTTTTCAATAGTTTAAACATTTCTTGGGTAAGGCCTTCTCTAGCAATTATATTCGTGTTTATCCGTCGTCTTTTGTTGTTATAATCACATCCTTGTAGTATTTGGAAGATAAATCACCATTATTGGCCTATGTTTATTAGTGACTTTTTTACCCATCCTAAAACATGTCTCTATTGCAGATATATCAAATTCGAGATTCATTTTTTGATTGATTACTTTTATAAGTATTTCCTTATAATTTTCCCCATCACATTCTTGCACCCCATATAATCTGATGTAACGATTTCTAGCTGCCCAATCTTGTTTATCTTGTTGACTCATCAACAGTTTTATAGTTTTATCTTGTTTTTTAAGTTCACACACTATACATTGATTTTCTTTTTCAAGTCTTTGAACTTCTTCTTTGAATTTTTCAGTGATTGTTTTCGTTAGAGTTTTAGTTAGTGAACCAATATATTCTTCAGAGCTACATAGTTTACTTACAGCAGACTCAATCATCTTTTGCAGTTCGTCCTCGCCTTTATATTTACGGGATGCCATTTTCAAAAATGAATGTATTTAACAGATGTCAATGACAATTTTGAGGATGATAGAGAATATGATGTAATCAGAGCACAGCATAAAAATTGTGTCCTCGGGATTCGATGCAGTTGACGAAGATATTTTTCCTTGTCCAGATTGGCGAAGGTTTTACCGGTAGTTGGTTGGTGAGAGGTCTGGGGAGTATGGTGCTTGAGGCAGAACTTCAACGCTCAAGTCGTTTCATTTTAAGACAGTCCTGGCTGCTGCTGCTACAATTTCTGGTACATTTTGTCGATTTTCTCAAAAAAGAAGTCTGTTAGTATGCCCGGTTTTGGAAAGTTATAGTGAATCACACCAACCGCTGACCACCATACAGAAACAATGATTTTTTTTGTGGGTCAAAATATCTGAGTTTGTAAAAAAGAACATCATCAATGTATACAATAGAACATTTTTTACCGATCAAAGTATACTACGACACAGTTGAATAAGTATTTATTGACATATAGAGCTTCGAAAAGACAAGACATTGAAACGGACAGAACTATTGACACAACCAACATAAAGTTTTTTCAAAACAACTACTCTCATATTAACGTTGTTTTACACGAAAATCCTCTTTTTCTCTTCAGTTTGTAATCTAAATCGAAGTTATTCATAAAAATACTTCCTTTCATTGAATTTCTTCCAAGTTCAACTTTACCCATCAATTATTGTTTATAAGGCGGTACGAAATTCGCCGAGTCACTATTATAGGGTCAACATTTGTTTTCTGCGTGATTTATGATGTCGCCAAAAAAGAAAAGACATTTCTTTTCTTGACAAGGAAAGGTTTCGTTCCCAAGTAATTCATTTTTATTAGGCATTTATGGTTCATGTCGTAAGTTTTACTATTCTCAGAATATTTGGAACCGTGCTATCTCAAGTAACTTTAGAAATATTACATACAGGGCCTTATTTATGCTCTGTTACAATCACATTTTAGTTTCTAGACGCGTTGCGTCTACACAAGTCTCACGGGATCAAGCTACACAAGTAGCTTGAGGACAATTCTGCAATTCTATCGAAGAAGCTACTGTTTTGGCGAAACGCGCCTGGAAATTGAAATGATTGTGAAAATTGTGTAATTATTATCATGGATAGTAATGATATAAGCCTGCGGGATATAACGAAATGGAAAATAGTGCTGATAAAAAAGAAATCGCACGGGAGAACCGTCAAGGTCAGAGTTGCCTAGTATACTGCTCATCGTTTTGAGGTTCAACTCAGTACACCTCAAACTTCACTGTTTGAGAACTCTTTCATTTAGAGAACTGTGTTCATGTGGAATAAATGTATTTATCCAACAAAAAGCTATCCTACTCTGTTTGTTCCACGTTCCTTGACAGTATTCACGAAGAACCTTTTAACTCTGAGTGGGTTATACATTCATGAGTAGTCAGTTTATGTTTTCACTGACAGGACCGACTTCATTTTCAATAGTGATTTTCATGATGAAAACACTCGGCAATAGCAAATGATACACATTAGAGAGGCCAAGTATAAGATAAATCACAGTGCACCAAAACGTATAGGACCTAGAACTTACAACTGTTTACCAAATAAATTGAAGTCAATATGCAGCCTTTTGTTGTTGAAAAAAATGAATCGTTTTTGAATACACCAATGTGATTTGCTACTGTGTATATGTTTCTTGTTCATTCTTGTATATATATTTTGTTTTGTCCTTTTATGTATAATGACTATTTCCTATACATTTTTTAAAAAAACTAATTAATACAGTTTATTGTATGATTTTCACTATGAAGAGTTTTACAAAAACCGCGATACGTGTTCCGCTATACAACAGCTTTCTCAAGCATAAACTGAAAATTGCTTTTAAATTACAACCATTTTATACTCTAACCTATCACCTACCTGAAAAGGCCAGGTATGAATTCAATAACTATATCAATAAATTTTTCGAAAGTATACTTGTAAATATACCTAACCATTCTTACCTGCAAATAAACAGATTCAATAATGGCGAATTATTCAATTCAGTTTGATCGTTCGTAAATTAAATGAGTGGCATATGTGGAATTTAATTTTCCATTCTGGAAACTATATGTGTCTTTCTTTATGCGCGCTTTGAACGCTCTTTCAGTTTGACCTATTTAAAACATCGGACATGACCCACACGATAATTTATACACTCCTGATTTTTTTGAAACTGATCTTTTAACTTTGTCATTCTTAATGTACATATGATGCACTGTTTGAAACCTTTGGTGTAGTAATGAATATTACTGGAGTTTTTTCCCAACACCAAATCGTTATTTTTAACACTTCGAGACATGTTTCGATCACCAAGTGATCATCTTCAAAGAGGAAGATTAAAATTAGAAACTAATGCGAGCTAACCCTATTTATGCTACATAGGTAACCCATACAAGTAAACCATCCAGGCGTACCAACCATACAGTTATACCAACCTAAATCAATTTGAAAATTTTGCCTTATCTATTATTTTACAATATATGTTTATATAAAACAATTTTCAACTATATAAAAATTAATTTCACAATATTGTCTATACAAATTCATTTTTGCAATGTGTCCTTATGTAGTAATCAGTAAACCCAACAACATTATTTTATTTTACCATATTTGCTAAATATGGTCCAAAACATAGCCTTAATTGAAATTGAGTACATCAGTACTCTCAATTCATGGAAAGTTGATATTTTGATGATAGTTTGCACAAACTCGAAATATTCAAATAACACCAAGAAATCGACTCCATATCATACAGGGCGTGCTAAAATTATTCTGCAAGATAATGGTGCTCAATTGATGAAGATAATTTTTGTGTTCAGTTTCACTTTCTAGTTCGAAATTGATTACAAACTGAAAAACGAATTCATTTTTGTTCGAGATGACATAATTGAAAGACCTTTCAAATAGCATGTCACTCAACTATTATTTCCATTTGAAAGTTTTAGATCCTCCTCCTTTCATCTCAGGAATAATATCTAGGACAAATATGTCTCAGCCATAAACATTTCAGTGAAAAAGCATGTCGTATATAAATATGTCAATAACGCCTTGATAATAGAATAAAAAAGGAGGAGATGACTGTTAACGGAATGTCTCGAATTAGGAAAGAGATTGAACAAAACAATCAGAAAAATAAAGTAGACGATACGATACGAGCAATAGTCACCTATGTACAGGCTGATTCACGGTGGATGGCACATTAGACGTTTCTGGTGAACCAGACAACGGATCACTTTGAAAATTTAATGGAGGGCATATTCGGACATTCTNATAGGATATTGAAGCTAAATGTAATTTGAGATAAAATTATGTAAATGTGGAATGAGACATAAAATTATCTTCATATTCATGTAGTTTTCAGAAAAAGTATATATTTGTATTCGATATTTCAGGAACATACTACAGAATTTCTGTGTCCTTTTTGAATATTTTCATTTTTCTATGAAAAAAATACAAACCATAACTGACCCTTCCATTCTGTCTTGTATTACGTCTGAACAGATCAATTGCTAAAAGTAAATTACGTTTCAGATTGTGTGAGTCTACAAATTCAAAAATTTGCTTGAATCTATTGGCTTGTTTGCTTTATTTGAAAATATATTCGAAAGATTCAAACATTGTACTGCACTTATCTATGGGTAAATTAATTTCGAACAAATTCGCCCAAAATCCGCCCAAAAATGTTGTTTATTTACTTACCTAACAATTCAACAGCACAAATGAACATGCAAAGTGTTCGAGATAAAGAAGTCGAGCGTGGAAATTCGAAAATCGTAAGAGATACAAAATCGATTAAATTAGAAAAAAATTGTTTATTTCAGAGTTCATTTGAAATTTACTAATCAAACGATTACGGTGATACTGATGTGAAATTCAAATAAAATTTGGATATAGATAGATAAATCAGTTTGTGTACAAATGAATGACTTAACAGAAGTCTGAATAGGTGGATGTTGAACGGTTCCAGAATTTTCATTCTAATGATAAGAGAAATATTGGTTCAGGAAGGAAAACGGAAATGAAGAGTGGGTTTTTTGATATATGCTTCAAATATTTACAACACTGATCTATCGGTTGGATAATGATACGCCCGCACGTATCTTTATCAATCTCGAAAAATGTCTACACTCCCTTTTTTACGACTCCTATCTACGAATCCTTTTCTCGTACGATAAAACTACTCCAAAACACAAAAATATATCGAGGTTTATGACCAACCCGAATATAATCAAGATAACTAGTATAGTCAATCGTACCAAAAAACTGAAATAGAGATAGTGTTAGGAATCACACGTTTAAAGGTAAGACCTCGTTAATCCTTAGCTCGCACAAGTTTAGACTTCTGAGAGATGTAGTTCGTAGGGGTGCGACAGCTGGTTAACGGAAAAACAGATTTTAAACAGAGAGATAGTAATAAGAAACTCAGATTAGCTGAAACAGATACACATCAATGAAGTTGTTTTCAATATATCAATTGTAACGTTAGAAAAACGCAATTGGCGATTTCACGTCATTTTCGAATGTCTTCGGAACTTATCGGAATTACCTAAATTTTAAAATCAGCTCTAAAACGGGCAACTTCTACCTGGGAAATAACTTGCGACGAATCTTCTAAATCGAAGACGTTGCACAGGTGCCTGACCGTTCTGAAGAAACCATGCCCGGTACTGATAATGGGGCGAGTACCTCGAAACCGAACTATCGGTTGGTCGTATCGACCAAATGAAATTAATTTCTGTTTTTCATAGTGGTAAATAACTTGTGACGAATCTTCCAAATCGGACGTTGCACAGGTGCCTGATGGTTTTACTTCAACTCTCTGCGCGGCATTAGCTGGGTTAGTTGTTGTTTTTCCATTGGCTATCTGCCATACGTACCTACAGAGTCGTAGGTCTACATGAGAGGAAAGGTGTAGATGCCGGAGAAACGTATACTTGCTGTTCCAATTTTATTCTACTTGTTTGGAGTAGTGAAGTGAACTCCAGAGGAGCTGTATAAACTTGATATGACGGTCCGAAAAATGATGCATCTTCATAGGAAGTGGCTTCTAAAATCGTCTACATCTCAGTCGACCGTAGTTGCGTGATGAGTATACAGGTTCCTGACACCAGGAGCAGGGATTGCTGCGAGGCGCCTGAGATCATGATGCTATCAGCAAGTCCAGCATATGTGGTCTCAGTCGATGTCCATCATCACAACGAGACCCTGTAGATAGGATTGAAACAAGTACCCGAACACCAGAACCGCAGCACTGTTGTCGATGCATAGACTTCAGTGTACTTCATCTTCTGAAGACGCCAACTTTGTTGGCATCAAGTAAAGTATTGCAGTATTGGTGTCTGGGAAAATGCTTATTTCGGATTTATTCTATGTAAGACGTTCCAGGCCGGCCTTTCATTAGGTAGATAGATTATTCAAAACTTTTTCAAATTAGCTATCACACTCGCTCCTGTTTTTCAAAAGATTGAAAAAGTAAGCTGCTAACACCCCAAAAAGGTTGAAGAAAATGATTTCAGAATATTTCTCAGGAAATTATTTCATCTACAATTCTCAACATCAATTTTTCCATTTCTTAATGACACTGCATTGTAGTAAAAGTTCTAAACGTTCATTCATACTTCTGGTAGAGAAAAGTGATAATTGTCGATAACTTATGATAGACGAATATTTAGAGAGTCCGACAAAAAACACTCTTTATAAATCATTAATATTTTAAGTGTAGAATAAAAACCAGATTTGAGAACTTCCAGAGAACAAAAACTCGAGATTATTTTTCATCAATTCAGGACACTGAATCGATTACAGCCAAATGAATATCGCTCGAAAACTTTTTCCCCACTTTGAGAAATCTTAGCGTCGAAAGCATTGCCGTAGAAGGTGCCATCAAAAATTATTAATGTGCCTGAATTTTGGGGGGAGGCCGAGAATCAGCTGTAAACAACTACTCTGGGAAAATGCTTATTTCGGATTTATTCTATGTAAGACGTTCCAGGCCGGCCTTTCATTTGGTAGATAGATTATTCAAAACTTTTTCAAATTAGCTATCACACTCGCTCCTGTTTCTCAAAAGATTGAAAAAGTAAGCTGCTAACACCCCAAAAAGGTTGAAGAAAATGATTTCAGAATATTTCTCAGGAAATTATTTCATCTACAATTCTCAACATCAATTTTTCCATTTCTTAATGACACTGCATTGTAGTAAAAGTTCTAAACGTTCATTCATACTTCTGGTAGAGAAAAGTGATAATTGTCGATAACTTATGATAGACGAATATTTAGAGAGTCCGACAAAAAACACTCTTTATAAATCATTAATATTTTAAGTGTAGAATAAAAACCAGATTTGAGAACTTCCAGAGAACAAAAACTCGAGATTATTTTTCATCAATTCAGGACACTGAATCGATTACAGCCAAATGAATATCGCTCGAAAACTTTTTCCCCACTTTGAGAAATCTTAGCGTCGAAAGCATTGCCGTAGAAGGTGCCATCAAAAATTATTAATGTGCCTGAATTTCAATTGTGTTTCTTGATAAAATTCACTACCTAGAATTGTGCACGTTCTAGATAATAATTGTCAACACTAAATTATGGTAATTGCTGTTCACAAATGAGCTATTGTATTACCCGTATTGCAATGCTGATTACGGTTTTCCATATGATCACAAGACACAAGTATTTTGGTGAATTTTCTCATAAAATAATAATAGTAACTGAAATGAGTGTATCGGCTTGAAATGCAATATGCAATAATGCCTTCGGTTGGTAGCCGGGCGATTCGACGTGGGTGCTTTGTTCACTCACTCAATCGGCTGATGTGTGAGTCGATGGTTCAAGCCGTAGCGCAGGCAGAACGCTCGTTTTTTTTTCAAATCAATTTCTTGAAATAGGTCAGAGGGACATTTCAACAGCAGAAAGTTTTATATGTATATCGAATCCGTTTCTGAATAAACTCAAGAACGCTAATATCCATAAGGATACGTTGAGTTGCCATTAATAGTTCCTCAGAGATCTAGGCTGTCTCTAACCTTTTATATATACATCAACAATCTATTGAAAAGACAACAAGGCCAATATTTTGTTTTGCTTACGATACACTGGCCTGTTCCTTCGTTTTCGAAACCGGACATAATGTACAGACTTATAATGTTCGACTGACTCAACAGTTCAATTCCACCCAATTCAAGCTATACTAGGACATTTATCTAGCAAACGAATATCAGACTGAAAACTAAACAAGAAATGATTATTTCCAACTTATTATTCTTGGAACAGAATTGCTTTCAGTTTCAAGGGCAGAACAGACGGTACGAGATCAATGGGCAAGCCAGTGTCTCCCTTTGTAGCTGTGTTCATGACATAATTTGAAATGGAAACCGAAGTGAAGATACATTATTCTCCACGGACTTGGATATAATACGTGAATGTATTTCCCACTTTTGATAAAAATAAAAGTAGAGTAGAGGATTTTGTATCAATTTTCGAAACAGATCTTTGGATATTGGAAATGATGAAGAGTTTTCATTTGAAGGAATGTCGATAAGGTTTATGAATTCAATGCATACTGAATGGATATAGTACAGGATCCCGCCTCAAAATCACTACGTTCATGCGTAGTTAATCAAACTCAAATTTTTACATACATTTATGAATAGGAAAATACATTTATGACAGGTTGCCAGTCAAAAAATTGCCACCAATAATTTTATTGGAAAAAAATCAAGCTACTAAAATACTTCATGGAGTAAGAGCCGGGTCAATCCCTCTACGAAACCCTTCATCACTTGGAAGGATCGATTGCAACTTGAGAAATGATTCTGAAGCAGATTCTGTGAAACATGTTCTCCCTAATTTAGAACTGACGGTAAATTATTGATGAAAATTATGAACAGAAGTGGACCTAGATTCGATCCTTGTGGTACACCTGACCTAGCTGGAAATTTATCTGAAATTTTTCAGTTATGTTCGACAATGAAAAAACGATAATTCTCCGTTAGTTCCAATTTTTCATCTATTTCATATTTACTCAATTATTATGAAATTTGTTTTCAGATTTCTTGAACTCTATTTGGTTTTCCCGATTTACCATTGTAAGTACCTACATACATATAGATGGAGCTAAAGAAGTTTTACACTTCAGTCGTGTGGTTCGAAGCACACTCGCTTTTTTTAATTAAAAATATTTGCGGCCACATTTTGACTGGCACCCTGTCGTAAATGTATTCTCCTATTCACAAATGTATGTAAAAATCTGAGTGTGGTTAACTACGCTATGGACGTAGTGATTCTGCAGCGGGATCCTAGACTAATACTACTCGGGATGTTCCTCTTGAGAAAAACATTATACGATATCAAGAAAAAGTTATCAAGGAAATAGATGATAGTAAAGGAATACTTTAGACAGAATTGATAAGTTGATTGGGAAACGGAAATTTAGAATATTTTTGTAAAAACTCAACAATTCTGAAAAACGACTGAATGGCTCTTCAGCTATTAGGCCACCAATGGGTTGGTCCGTATTTCTAAAAAAACAAACATAAAATAGTTTTCAATACATTTGTCAACCCGAGAGACATAATCATAAAAACGGATGATTTACGAATTGACCTGTAAAGACTGCCACAAAAGGTATGTAAGTCAAACTGAGCGGACTGGTTTTACGAACACTTTTCAATCGTGTCGCTCAGCACTCCTACTAACAACGTACTTCGTCGATTCGTGGATCAGCGACAAATGTCACATTCTGAACAACCTCTTGTTCATTGTTCTACATAATAATTTCAAGATACTCAACCACACTCGCAAAAAATCCATTAACAAAATTCTTAAATAAAGCTATTGATAGAGGCTGAAAATCATATTTTTTATTGGTAAACCTTTAACTGTTGTCAATACAATAGTATTTTCGAGCTTCAGTTTCAGCAATGAGATGAGTATTTTGTATGTAGTAATGAACACTGAACACTTTGTTGGTTGATATCGGACATATAGAGGGGAACAATGTCTCGTGTAATACTCTGGGAATATTCAAATCGGTGAATAGTAAATGAATTGTTTTCTCACTGAAGTTCGACAGAATGAAAAATGTCGGAATTCCCGAAGAAAGGAAAGTATTTTTAGCTTCTAGTCAGGCATATTCTGAAAAGGATTCGAAGTAATCCATTATTGACGTGTTTGAAGTCAACTTCTGAGGAACTTTCCTATATTGTGATTGATCACAACTCACATACACATACAAATACAAATACACATACAAATATATATTTGTATGTTCCAGTAATCAACTTCAAATCCATTGAAAACTGAATATTTTAGGAGAGAATAGTTTTTTGTGAAAATATTTGTCTTTCTATTTTTCTATCATTAAACAAAAATGAAACAAGAAATAAAGTGACTAATACGGTAAAAAGCTTTGAAGTTTTTCACATGAACACTTAATTATTTGAAAAGAAAAAATCGTTTCCAAACAACTACTTTCATGTGAACATTGAAGTACATGAAAATCATTGTATACCATTCAGTGTGTACTCCAAATATTTGTTATGAAATTGAATATCATTCACAGAAACGCTACACCATACTATACATTGAAAAGTTACGATATGAATTTTCACTTATTTAGAACTCTATCATCCTCAATAGCAAATTTCGAAGTTTCGGAATAACACATTTCACCTGTACTCCATCAGCAACTATCTGAATAATATTACAAGATGAAGCACTCCCTTCATTCATAACACTAGGACTCAATGTCACGGACGAGAAAAAAAATTTACTCATGTCAAGATAACAGTACGTAAAGACATACGCTCATTTGATTCAATGCAAGCCTTAGGAATCTGGTTCAATTTGAAAGTGGAAAATTTTTAGGGCAGATTAGTTTTCGGAAAATAATTAATTTCAGCTTTCTACTTCTCCATCTTTATACAGAACATATAGGTAACTTTCGAGGGAAGTAAGTTCAGAATAAAATCATCACAAAGATGTGTAGGTATATCATTATAAAAAAATATTTTTTTCCTATTCAAACATTCTTTATCAAATTTAAAAAGGTATATTAACCACATGTAATATGCAGGGATATTCAAATTTGTTTCTGTACATGGGGATTTCGTAAACGATAAGAGATATAGTGTCTGTTAAATTGTGGCAAAGCTGCGTATTTTAGAGACCTATTTAATAATGTGAAGAAATCGAATATAGCTCTTATGGTTCTGGAGATATACAGGAAGAACTAAAAAATCCCAAATTATTTTTTTGCCTATATCTTCTTTATTCGCAGACATATTGAAAATCATGTCTAGTACTGTGGTAGATGTTCTTGAAGGCGATGAGGCAAAATTGGTGATGGACGTGGATTTGAATATATTTATTGAATTAAATAACCTTCTCTTAAGAGTGTGATTTATTTCAGGTAGCAAAATTAAATTTATATCGTCTTCCTATATAGTCTTGGGTGGTAGCTATCAGGCACTTGGGTCTATGCGATTGTGAAGACGAAAATATATTCTCTGATTGTATGAAACGCTACTGCTGATTTCTCGGTATGCCCAGGCGATAGTTTCTCCTGTATTCAGAGAGCCGGGTCTATACACTTCTCTTTGTTGTTCTAATTCAGACCAATCCACTGAAAAGCCCTCAAACATATTCCTCTATATTTTCCATTTTTCGTTTCATATTTCGTTTTCTAAGAATATTCAACATTAAGTAAATAGCAATGCAGTAATCTGAATATTTCATTCATCTTTTTTTACAATAATTAATAAAAAATACTGAATTACAATGTTACATTCATAATTATTAGTTCCAAATATCGAGTAAGGCAATTCTGGAAATTCGATAATTTATCTATATCGTTTTGTTCACATTTCGAATAAATTGATAAATAAATGATATTTATGTTTAGATTATGGTGTGTTACGAGTATACCGCTATAAATCGTCTACACAGAACATTTATAATGACATTTCAAACAATTCGATGCTAATTTTCTGTGCCCTATGTAGCTAAATACCATTAACCATTAAAAATAGGCTGAAAAGTCCCGGGACTAAGAAAGAAAACGCGTGAATAAGCGGTGAATAAAATAAGACTAGCACCACCTCTGTGTTAGGTCCGATATTTTTAAGCCCCATGTAGTAGCTTATTGTGTAGTTAGTTGCGGTTATTCACTGCTCTATGTTTCCTTCTAAATAGAGCGAATGTATGAGGTATGACTGAGAGTTTGAAAACGTTTTTGATTCTGTTTAATTATTATTTTTAGTGTGCCCTCTGTTGAACTATTTCAGAAAAAGCTTGATGTTTTGCATACCTTTCACAATTCACTTGTCATATGACGTTCATTTGCAAAACTGACGTTACGTTGTCGGTGATTTAACTCTAGCCAGGAATAGTTTTCATAAAGGTATAAATTCACCAACATAAATGAACCGTTTTCAGTCAGAACTTTGACTGAATCGAATCCTGCTGAGATCGAAGTATTATCCAAAATAGATGATCTATTTCAGGACTTCCTTATTGCTCAGATATTTTGAAAAATATATAATCTAATCACATGAAATCATTCTCTATTAGGTTCCATTTTTTCAGTAAAATCAAATAAATATGATTTGGTCAAGAATGAAACGAAAACGAACATGGTGTAACTGACACATAATGTAATCAAAGAATGCTTTCTGCTTCAAATATTTTTTGGCTTTTACGTCTGTCCTCACTTATTTAACCACGATCTAGATTAATAGCGTTTTGTGATAGTTTGCTAAACTTGCTGTATTGCGTGATTTTATGTGATATCACTCGACTTATAATATGGGTCTTACGTTGCGTAGTGTTATGTTTCAATCCGAGTTTTGGTTCAAATCTCATTTGTTTCTATATGTCTCAAGCATTGCATCAGTTTTTGAAGTTTCAAACAATTGTAATGAATTGAAAACACTCTTTGAATTGAAATGGTAATTTGGAATCCTCTTCTAAGGCCACACTGGGTTCATTCGCACAGAAGTGAAAGTCAACAGTTATTAAAACTACTTAACAGGGTAGGCTCACAAATTCCAACATACTCTCTTCCGAGAATTGCTGCCTCCACCAGTCTCTACTTGAAGATTTTTCAATGCGAAATAGAGCCTCTAGTCAGGCCAATTTTGAAACAGCTCAATATCAACCAGGCGTCTGGCCCTGATGAAGTGCCCGTCATCGTACTTAAAAAGTGCGCAAATGAACTCGCACCAGTATTTTGCAGACTTTTCAACATGTCTTACAAGGAAGGGGTTTTTTCTTCTTGCTGGAAGATTGCTCGCGTTTAGCCTATACCCAAAAAGGGCAAGAAAAATCTTCCAAATAACTATAGACCAGTCGCTTTGCTATCAGTGATACAAAAATCATGGGGAATGTCATAAACCACTATATACTCAAATATTTGGAAGGCTCCAACATCGTAAGCGATCATCAATATGTCTTTCGGAAACAAAGATATTTGGAATAACGCAATCGAGAAATGTGGAGAATCAAGAGCTGTTGCGCTTGATATTTCCAAGGCTTCTGACCGTGTGTGGCATGAGGGTTTGCTGGCCAAACTTCGATGCTATGGCTTGTCGGATTATTTCTGTGTATGGCTCTTCAGCGTCCTGAAAGAACGTTCCCTGCAACTGGGCGTCGATGTAGATAATATGGATCCTCAAGGATCCCCAAGGATCCATATCATCTCAAACCCTCTTTTTATTGTATATCAACGACTTATTGGTAAACCAAGAATTTAATATATTGATTTGCTGACCACAGCACACTTGTCACGTCATTCCATTAGGATTCTAGGATATCGGCTACGGGGGCACATCTTCACCGTCAGCAGCAGGTTTTATATCTAAATGAGGATCTAGAAGTGATTTCGAAACGGGGTCAGAGTAACTAGGTTCAATTCAATGCCACAAAAACCCAGACATCGGTTTTCTCCAAGAAGATAACTGTGTCTGAACCGGATATAATGTCAGGACAGACAATTTCGCTTTCTGCTTCGATGAGTTTATTTAGGGTTAAAATGGAGACCAATATGTCTTGGCATAATCATGTCACTGAAATTGCAAAGGCTGCTTTTCAAAAGCTTGGAAGACTGTTCCGAACCAGAAAACTGTACACACATCAACAACTTTTGATGATTTATAAAGCTCAGATCAGACTTTCTTTGGAGTATTGTTCTCTTGTATGGAGCTCTGCCCTCAAACATAATCTGAAGTTGCTGGATTCCATCCAGAAAATAGCCATCCACCTGATTCGAGCCGCGAACATCACGTGCAACCTTGACAGCCTGAAACATCGAAGAAAGGTTGGAGATTTGTCTCATTTTATAGATACTTTCACGTGAGGTGTTCAAGTGACTTGGCACATTTGTTTCCACCAAGAGCGGTACAAAGAACTCTTCCATCTGGAGAACTGCGTTTATGTGGAATAAACTTCCTGAGAACGTTTTTTCAAATGGATTTAATATCCAGCGATTCGAATTCAATGTGAATCGCTACTTTCGCACAGGCACCGCTATGAGAGCGCCTTAAGGATTTTCCTGCAGTCTTTTTGTTATATCGACACATCGCGTGGCGAAGTGAAAAAATTATAGTAATTCTTTATGCATTCATGTTAGGCATTGGTATGCGTTGACTATAATATCAAAATTTGATCGGTGATGGAGTTTACCAAAAGGTTTAATGGAGATAACATTTAAACATTTTATAGAAAATCGATTTTGAGGAATTTTTGTAAACGCCTTCGGGATATATGAAATATACACAAAATCTATTTTTTTCATCATTTTTCAAAAGTAGTTTTAACCATCGATAATATCGGTCCATATTTGATTCATATGAATATGAATATTCATCTCAATATTCGTCTCACCTTGCACACATTTGAGTTCTTAGTTTTACAGAATCAGTCATGGAAAATTCAGCTCGATAGGAACAATAGTAACAAGATATTTTCGTACTTTGGTGAAGAAAAATACCTCAGAATGGGAATGGCAATCGACAAAGTATTTAAGAATCATAAGGAAGTCGGCTGAACTCTTGGATTTGAAGCTGAAGAACTTCAAATATGATGTCACTTAAGCACCATTACTTTGGAAATTAAGTCAAACCCGCATCATACTTTTGTTTAGGATATCAAACTGAAGAAGACCGCACATCACAAATGACAGATTGTTGTTTGATATTAAATCATGTGCAGCCGGGATGAAATTCCACGCAGAAAGTTTAATAGAAAATATCAATAATAACGATACTGAATACTTGTTATTGCAGAATTTTTGAGGAAGAAATAGTTATTTATAGACTCCATGGGAGCTACAACTAGAGCTTCCCTATAGAGCTATAACTAACTAGATGATGACATTTCATGCTTTAGCCTTGGGGTATAATTCTAAAGACTAATATCACGTTCACAGAAATTCGACAGGAAGAATTACGGACATCTATAGAAGAAAATACATTTCTAGAATTGTGAGAAAGATAGCCAGGTGAATATTATTTGTTATCAGGAAACGTTACAGTTACATTACAGTAAGTCCAGAGATGGAATCGATTGTTTGAAATTGGTTTCAGGACAGTAAAATGAAAATAGTTTTTATAGTTTTCCTGTGATGAAGTCATCTAATATTTTCTTGCATTCTGACAACCTATATCCAATGTATTTATTGATTGTTTTAGATCCCAATGACTTTCTACCCTAAAGATTTATCTCACTTTTCACATACTTAAGTGATGGAGTTGACAGATTACACGTATTCAAGTAGGTAACACTTTATCCTGAGACTTTCATTAAACTGTTTAGTGAGAATCTTACAAATACATTTTGAATTATTTTTAAAATATATGGTAGTTTTTACAGGATTTGTAGAAGATTGACCAAAAATGGTTGATTTTGGAGGTGCTAATAGGCTCTTAAGTCAACTAAACTAAATCATCTAATGTTCGATATTCATACTTTTTTCTGAAAAAACGAACTTGAAACATTGGTCAAGGATATTTTTGCTCCATATCAACATCATGGTTTAACAGAATCAAGAATTTATTTATTGCGGTGAAATTCGACCTAATGAGATGAAAGGCATAAAACTGGTCTTATTGAGCTAAGAATGCTACACGGCTGCGGTAGCTGGGACACAATATGCAGTTTCGAAATACAAACAGAAATTCGTAAGGAGAAACAAATGTGCTTTCCATGGAAAAAAACCTCACCTGGTGAAACTGTATCATGTAGTGAACTGACGAACAGATTTCAGTAATTTTATGCGTCAACTAGCAAAACAGAAATGAGGGTTGCTGCTCAGAATGATATGATCTGATTGTACCTCTGGAAGTGTATGGTGGGAATTGACTGAGACGAAGAAAAAACAAAAACAAGCAAAAAACACAAGATATTATTAAATGGAAATAATCACCTGACTTTATATTGCAAACATTTCATTTCGAAAAACGTAGAAAGCTACATTGAAGCAACATCATTAGATCGTTAAAAATTAAACATATTTCAAATACATAAGCTTCTTTTCCATGTCCCTTCACAAACCGTGCGAAACTCACTTCGTATCCATATCTGCAGATGTCTGTTATTCCATAATGAACCCTCTCGAGACTCGAATAACCGAGACAGTGATAATACGTGGACATCTGCGCCGCACAGGGATCAAATGATCAAAAGCTTTCGAATGAGCCGTACATACGTGCGATTCTCTCTGTTCCTCCGGGATACCTTCAGCCTTCCCGGAACATGCTTTAATCCTGTTTGAAACTATTCCTACAGTGGGAGATGCATTCGCATGTACTGATGTAGATTTTCCCAGGAGCTGGCACCCAATAGTATTGTTGGCTAGTTGGTGACTCAAATTTCTGCAGCGAAAGTTCACTTTTGTTTTGGAATCTCATTAGGCAGAAACACAGAGTGGACGACATCTAGATGTTATAATTATAGTTTCAAAGTCAGGGAAAACATTCACTAGACATTATTGTAGCACCGTTTTTATTCTGTAAACGTATATGCTGACATTATAAACTACTGGGTAGTCTGAGCTACGTCTTCATGTACTCTTTCATGTCCATGTACATATGTGTTTTTATGTTCCTTGCTATGATTTTTTTTTGTATTCAGTGCAGACGAAAATATTTTCCCGCCCCTCCATCTTAACTTTTGAACGAAGCAACATATGAAGGTCGTACAAAATTTGCGTTGAAATGCTCCTTTCTTAGAGTCTCTCATGTTATCTGAACTCTTGTTTTAATATACCGTGAGACACTCTAAAAAACTGAATGTAAAAAACCCCACAGCTCTCGTTGAACATGAAAAAAAATATGGACACATCTTTGATTTTGATCATCCAACTATTCTAGATGTTCAACCATCAAAAAGACTTTTGAGCGAAACGATACATATCCTCAAATGGGATAGTGTTAACACTAGAAGAGATGTTGATGGCCTTGATACTGCATATTTCAATTTGATACGTAGAATACCTCAATAATTTACAATTTTTTCATTATTTTTTTTTGCCATTGATTAAAAAACAGACACCACCTTATCAGAATCGCAGATAAAGTCATTCGTTTGTTTCATGTCGTTTTGTGTTGGTGTTGTCTCGGAAATTTGGTTGTTGCAATGTTTTTTATTTTTTAAATATATAAATCTGATGGTTTTTAAAATAGTAATATTATCAACACGAGAAAACTACTTTTCGGTGAGTAATTCAATTAGGAACTCATTATTTCTTTTGAAATTGAAACAATAATAATCGTATAAGTTTTGTGGAAGGTATATTTATGAAAATTCATTGTTACAGAACCCTGAAGAAAAATTTAATTGAATTCGAAACGTCGGCAAGAAAACAATTGTTTTTTTTTTAAGAAAAAATTGATCCTGTTACCCAACCAACTTGTTTTAAGATAAATATAATGATTTTACGAAAAAATGCAATCATAACTCACTATGTTTATTTCAATAAATAATCAGAATATTGACCATTCACTTTCTTACAAGAATAAGGACTGTTTGCAAATTTATTTCTTGAATTTTTTTTAGTGAAATTGCCATCCGGCGACTCTCACGTACAAGCGGACATATAATGACTTTGCGCTCATACACATAACGAGCCTTTAGTGTGTCTGAAGGGATGTTAGGCTCTCCGATTGGTCTGGTTGCTTACAAAAATTATTGAATTACCTCCCTAAGTATCATATATATAAATCATGACTGAGATTGTAGGTGAATTTACATCATTTTTTGAACGCTTTAACGCGTCTGGTAAAAAATACCGTCACCCAAATTAACCTAGCAGTATCAATTATTGAGTTTTAATAATATTTTCTAAAACATACGTAAAAATCAGCACTGAGATTTCAAGAAATATAAGTACTATTTTTTCCTACCTTTAGCATTTGGTACCTTCAAACTGGTCGTCGTCGGCCCAAGCTAGCAGGTATGCACACATTCATAGTATGTACTAACACTACGTTATTTTATACATTTTATTTCTGAGAAAACAAGTAACGTCTGATACTCATTGGTGAAGTTTAGCTCGGAGATACTCAAACGTAACCACTCCGTAATGAATGCAAACATACAGAAATTAAAAAAATAAAACAATTAACGGTTATGATACCACGACAAGAGAGAAATAAATGAAATTATCAATTGGTGATTAACCCCACAATTATAAATGAAACTGATCTGTTACTGATTATACATTACTGATTACAATTATACATGTTCATGTGTAAAATATATATCTTCAGTAATTATATTTCTATGATGGATATATGATATTGTGACATTTCTATATTATTACAATGAAATATGTAAAGGTGAAACCTATCGCACTTTTTTCTTCGTGGGCCGTAAAACATATTTTACTTCTTATCTAAATATTAATATAAATGTAGCAGTTTCATGAACATACTCATTTCATAGAGATATCAGCAGTATTAGTGAATAGGTGCCCAAAATTCATAATATCGTATGAATTTACAATTCATAAGCTTTATCTTATTCGAGACAATATTTAGACATGCTCATTCATGGTTATATGTACTTTGTCGAAATCATGAACTCAATACAAAAAATTCAAAAATCAAACCTCATTTACATTTTAATATGAATTAGTTGAGCTAATATTAACCTTAAAGCCGCTTAGGTCTCGAATGTCCTTCGTGTCAGTGGCCAATTTACTCGTTTCCATTCTCCTAAAAGGAATGACAACTAGAAGTAGGTTTACGGCGGAAATGAAGAAAACCGGAGATATCTGTCGTGTCCATTTAGGGTGCTATACTTGTTTATTTTTGTTACAAGCTCTTCTCTCCCAGTAATTACAGCGTGCATTGCATTCTCAATGAAAACAAGTTTTTTTTTTATAGTAATATAGGATCATTTTCCTAGTCGAACCAATAAACTTACTTGATTTCTTATTTGAGCCTGTTATGGCATATTATTTATAGGGGCGAGTTATAGAAAACAAATCTTCTTGAGAAAACGAGATGATTGAATGATATTTCATAATATCAGACTTTTAAATCTGAACTAGAATCATCATCAGTAGTTGGGAAAATGTGAGTAACAGAATTTCAGCAGCAGAAATTTTAACCAAAATTTTTAAAAAAACTTCAAGAGAAAGAGAAAGGTTGAACTATTTTCAATGAGGACTGATCTATATTAAGTACCGTTGTTTCCTATGAACATTATTTAAATTGGTAAATCTATTAGCATTTTGATCACGATACACGAAACAGAAAAGTTTTTGGGAATAGTTGATTGCTTCGATTATGTCGATATGGAGAGGTGACACTATGAAAATGTTTGACTCACTTGAAAACCATATAAAATTTGTGATAATGTACAATATGGTTCTTATAAGTTAAGAAAAACGTGTGATTTCTTCGTAGAAGGGAAGTGTTATGTGTATATATCAGTCAAATATTAATAGAGGCGCATGAAATGAAAGGTCAAAATAATAGCAGTTGTAGTTACGTTTTTCAAATATAATGTCTGTAATTATTTCCTCATAAAACTACAGAAACATTTTCTCAGTATTACATACTTTAGAAATTATTTATGATATTCATTTGTTCCCCAATTAGGCTTTCTTTGGTAGAAACCAGAAGCTCCAAATATGCAACACCTACAACATTGTCTAAATAGGGTTTCATGGACCTTTTAACATTTCTAGGGTGAAAAAGAACCTGATTAGGAAACAATCTTTATAACATTTCGAAAGCCCCAAAAAGCAACTATGCGACAGGTCATAGAAACCTAGTTTATTTGATGAGTAGCCACTTATACGCTCAAATACTTGGAGATACCTGATCGTAGAACAAATGGTGTAAGCGTATGGTATTTGGTAAATAATTTTTGCCTTTCTCAGGTTTAGGCAGCAATCGAGGGGGTCATTCAACAAGATTCCAAAAATCCCTTATAGGACAAGTTGAAGAAACGTCAAATTGTAAGTTAATTGGCCTTTTTTCAATACGTAGATATATATTGTTGATAGCTTGATTTGTTTTAGCGTTTAGCGATCGAATTGTAACTGAATTAATTTTCTCCGTTTCTTTCTTTCATATTCTCCGTTTCACTATCACTGTCGTCATTTAAATGAATGATGAATTTATTTTTTCACCATTGATATGGAAGTGTCCAATCTCCATTTAATTTTTTTCAACTAAAATTACTTTTTTAATCCTTCTCTGCCAGTCTTCTTCGGTAATATTAGATACTTCTTCTTCAACTAGCTCCATCACCTTCTTATCAAATTTTGGAAAATTATTTTTACGCCTGATGCTTTGTTTCAACACAAAAATAGGGGGAAATCTCAATATGGTGTGTCCATACTTTTCAGCAATACTCTCAAGGGCATACAATTTTTCAAATTTTTTTGCCTGTAAATCTTCAAGTAGTTGATTTTTAGTATAGTTATTTTCAAAATACAAATTGTTATCCATTGAAAAACTTTGTATTTCATCTTTCCTCGAATTTTCATTCCGTACTTTGATGAGGTGTCGCGAATGATAGGAAGGCGTTGTAAAGAAGTATTACACTATTCCCATCCAAATTTGGGACAAATGTGTTTCCAAACCATTCCTTATAAATATTAGCTCCCATGTTCTTATGATAGTCATCATTGCAGTCCTCAAGTTTTTTTCCCCATAATTTCAAAGAATTCGAAAACCATCCTTTACTTCCTCCGCAATGCACAATGATTAGTCGCGATCCTTTGTTTGCACGCATGTTAGGCGTACCCATTCTCGAACCATCAGTCCAACCTTTCGTAACTGTGTCGTTAGTGTCATACCAAGTATCGTCCAAATAGAAAATTTGTCGTTGTTCTTGTCTATATTTAGTTATTTGTTTCAAGTATTTGTTACACAATTCCATTATTCTTCTGTTTCCCATAACTGCTTGACATTTGTTTATTATTTTACATCTAAATCCCAGTTTCTTTATCCAATTCTGGAGAGTTTTGTCACAACAGCTCACGTTATGGCAGCAAGTATTCAATTTCTTCCTTATGATTTCAATAGTAGGAATCTCATTACTTTTGTAATAGTCGTATATTGTTTTTTTAATGATTTTATTAGATGAACATTCAAAGGTTTTGGTAATCTCGCATCAAATCGTGTCGTGAGTTGATAAGGTTTGTTTTTGACTATTTTACGTACAGTTGAGGAAGGAATTTCGGTCAAATCAGATGTTGCTTGTGATATTTTTTTCCTCGAAACCTTGCTAAAAAGTGTATATTCCAGTAATCTGACAATTTGAGAGTGACGTAAAGAAAGGGAAGGGCAGCAAAGTTGTAAAAAAATAACGTCATTTCGACATTTTCGAGCGTAGCTAATTTTTTTTTATTTTGAAAGAAATAATTCAAAGATAACGAAAAATATATAACCTGACGATTTACGCAACCCGAAATAACAAAAATTCGTCGATTAAATTCAACGCGTGCAGCTATATGATACCATTATTTCCCTTTCCGCGTTTCTATTCCTTTTTCACTTTTTATCTATCTATTACTCTCTCACTCCGTCCCCACTCTGAATTCTGTTGCCATGACGCCATCACAGCTGAATACAGAGACTCGTTCGTGATGAAGATGATGATTAATTATTCAAGTGATTACAAAAAACTTAATTTTTTTGAGCACATTTTTTTAATTATTTTCTTATAAATACAAGTATTCTATTTAGAAAACATACACTTATTTATTTACATGCTATTTCCTGATCTTTTCAATTAATTAAGTTCAATGATTTGAAAAAATTGAAAAAAATAAATTTTTTGTCACTTTAGGCGAATCCCCCTAGATAATCGTCAGATTATGAGACAGCACGTCTAGAACATAAAGATGAACCATATATATATATTGATCTGACGCGCTTGAGTTCTTCGAAATGGCGAATTTTTTTGCACATTATAATAATGGCCGCGTCCGATCTAAATCGTCAAATTTTTGAATGAGAGCTTTTTTTGGTGCACTCAATACCCCCTTAGAAAATCTGATCCGCTCGATTAAATTTTCTTCTTTTCACAAACAAAACTAACAAATATGTTAGTTTATTTATTACTGGTCTGATTTGACAACAGTCTTATCTTGCATTAAATATGTATGATGAAAAATGGAAACATTTTGTTTGGAACCGATCAAAATAAATTCGAAGCTTGACAAGTCCACATAAATGATATCACGTTTCTGAAAATCTCAATCCTGCAGATATTCCATCACGTGGTAGACAACTGATTGAGTCGAAATGGTGGGAAGAATATGAATGGCTGAAGAAATCTCCGAAACACTGGCCTAGTCAATAATACATCAGAGACGATAAGACAATCGAGACTGAGAAAGAAAATAGCACTTCAACTCATTTATCATCGACTATCGATTTTTCCTGGTATCATGAACGAATTTCGAAGTTCACCAAGATCATTACAGTACTTGGTTGGATGGGATTTATTGTAAACTGCCGTAAGGGTGGAAAACGTTTTGATGGAGAACTGTCTTTGACAGAAATAGAGTTGGCAGAATAATATATCACGAAATTTCTGCATAATAAAGCCTACAAAGGGGTCAATGACAAGTCTTTTTTTGGTTTCTGTTGATGAGGATGGTATTATACGGATCAGAACTGAGGTTTCCGGAAGAGATGACTTTCTAGATTTTCGGTTTCCTATCGTTCTACCATTTAAACATTCAATTGTAAGTAAATTCATTTATGAAATATAATCTATATTTTTGGGAAAGAATAATCTATATATAAAATCATTTCATGTTGGAATTCACGGTTCACTAAGAATTTTGAGAGAAAAGTTCTGGATTATCAGAGAAAGAAAAGTAGTGAAATCTATGATTTTGAAATGTGTGAAATGCCGCCAGATTCAGCTCAAGATATATATGTTCCACCTGCAGCACTACCTGAAAACTGTGTCCGACAAGCTCATGTTTTCGAAATCATTGATGTGGATTTAGCTCTGGCCCACTTTATATTCGAACTAGGAAAAAAGCTTGGATATGTGGGTTGTTTATACATACAGCTGTTCACTTGGAACCCTTATCGTTACTTTCTACAGATGTATTTTTACATCATTAAGAAAATTCGTGGCCAGAAGAGGACGACCATGGACTATATATAGTGATAATGGTACAAATTTTGTTGAAGCAAAAAATGCTTTTTTGCAGTTGGATTGGAAAATGGTAACATTGTTTATTACTGCCGAGAGAATAGTGTGGAAATTCAATCCTCCAACAGCTTCCTGGTGGAGTGGTTGGTAGGAGAGGTTGATTGGAATCATGAAAATTTACTCAGGAAAGTCTTAGGTAAAACCAGTCTAACCTATGAGGAATTGTCCACAATCCTTTGTGATCCTGAATCTATACTGAATTCAAGGCCTCTCACTTATCTGCATGATGATAGTTAAGATCTTGTTCCACTCACTTCCGCTATGTTTCTGACAGAAATTTCAGAATGTGGAGTTCCAGATATAGACGCAGTAGAGAGTACGGATTTAAGAAGACATGTAAGGTACAGAATGAAATCCAATGATGATTCAGAATTGAATATTAAGGACAACTCAAATTATCGTCAAAAAAATGCTTCCAAAGAGAAAGCATAGGAGCTGATAATCTAAAATGGCAGAAACTGCCTTTAGCTTTTGTCAAATTCTCGTTTTTCCCAAATATCTCAGCAGGCCATGAAAATTCTTCAAGTTTCTAAACAGCATGTAAATAAGCTTTAAAGAACACAACTTTTTCCTAATTTAACCTGAGCTGTATCTCCGACAGGTACTGAGATTCCCATGCTTAGGATCCTTATCTTGGACACACTGTATATAGTGATAATGGTACAAATTTTGTTGAAGCAAAATATCCTTTTTTGCAGTTGGATTGGAAAATGGTAACATTGTTTATTACCGCCGAGAGAATAGTGTGGATATTCAATCCTCCAACAGCTTCCTGATGGAGTGGTTGGTGGGAGAGGTTGATTGGAATCATGAAAATTTACTCAGGAAAGTTTTAGGTAAAACCAGTCTAACCTATGAAGAATTGTCCATAATCCTTTGTGATCGTGAATCTATACTGAATTCGAGGCATCTCACTTATCTGCATGATGATAGTTAAGATCTTGTTCCACTCTCACTGCCGCTATGTTTCTGACGGAAATTTCAGAATGTGGAGTTCCCGATATAGACGCTGTAGAAAGTTCGGATTTAAGAAGACATGTAAGGTACAGAATGAAATCCAAGGATGATTCAGAATTGAATATTAAAGACAACTCAAATTATCGTCAAAAAAATACTTCCAGAGAGAAAGCATAGTAGCTGATAATCTGAAACGGTAGAAATTGCCTTTAGCTTATATTGAAAAATTGATACTTGATCGTGACAATAATACATGATTAGTGAAATTGGAAACATCAAAAGGATCAGTACCCGATCGCTACAACGATTGTACCCTTTAGAGATGAATTGCAGCAAAGATTAAGATCTATTTCTGTCCTTCGAGAAAATAATTCTAGAAGAAATTAGAAGCGAAGATACTGAAGAATTACTAGAAACAAATAATTTTCACGAAAGTTCTTCACCGCAAATTACTTCAAGATATAGTCGAAAAGTTAAACCTGTTCAAAGATTGAACTTATAGTAAATTGAGTTCAAGATGGGAGTATGTGTTTTATTATATAGTTCATGTATTTTTCGTACACTCTGAGTTTATGCGATTTTGATTGATTATGCCAGGTTTATGTCACTTGAAAATGAAGTTAAGTTGTATAAAAGTCTTTGAATATAAATAGTACTTTTACTGTATTTCTCATCCATATTCGTCCTACATTCGACGTATTCAGTCACCGGGTAGGTGAATTTAGAATATATTTAACACAAGTATTAGAATTATTTCATGCCAATAAAAGGAATGAATTACTTATGAAATACTTCATTCGTTAAACTATTTGGTTTTACTCACCTTATCACTGGGTATAACAAAAATTAATGAAATTTATACCGTTGCTACTGTAAATCAGCCAAATACCAAAGAATCCATTGCATGTAACAGAACACCTACAGTAAACTAAACTTTTGGGCAAATATACTTTAAAAACACAACAGTGTTATGAAAGATAATTGTAGTTTATGTTCATGATGATGTCAATCGAGTGGATATATTTCAAAATAACATGTCACCATAACTCATTAATGGTTTATTAGAACAACACTAGACGGTAGGTTTAATTCACCAAAGCTTACATATTTTTCTAGGACCGCTTCGCATCAATTCATATCCGAACACTACAAAATAAACTTCGACAAACATATGGCCAAATCGAATCTTCAAGTTGACATTGTTAACGTATTTTAAAGTCTGCCTGTTACCGACGTATTCCCCCATCATCATTCAAACTACTCTCGGCCCCAGATTCTCAAATATAAAATACAAACCCTCTCAGGTATATTTAGCCATTGTCCACGAAATACAGCGTTGGCCATTAAAATCAGCACGGTTTCTGCGGAAATTGTTAGGAGCTACGAAAGATTATGGCAAAAGTTCATTATTCTTCAACGGGTATTCTTCAAATACTCGTATAGTAGAGAAGCCAATTAGAAAATGTAAATTCATAGAGAATCTTCGAAAATCTTCAGCTATAAAAAAAAAATTAAAAGTTTATTGCCCTTTCGTATGAATTAAGATACACTAACGAATTAGATCGTTCTTTAAAAAAATTCAACAAATGTTTGAAAAAAAGGTCGAAAATATATGAAATGAGTTGTGAGGAATGTGACAAAAATATATCGGTCAGATTAGGTTAGGTTAGGTCCAAAGTGAGTGGATCTATTCGACCCTCCATCGCAACCCGCAAAGGTTTATTGTGGCTCACACCTATTCACACTCGACCAAATAAACCCAGCTTCTCAACGAAGCCGATTAATTTGTATGGTGAGTGGTCTTTCAGGTCAGATGGTAAGAGTACGGCTCTGCCAAACTCTTAAAAACCTGATTTGGTCCTCAACACGACAGGCACAAAGTATATCTGTTTAAATTCTGTTTTTCCGTTAATCAGCTGTCGCCCCCATACGAACGACAACTCTCAGAAGTTGAGAAACTTGTGCGAGCTAAGGACTAACGAGGTCTTATCTTTTAACGTGCGATTCCTAACACGGCTCCTGAAACAGCTCTGCTGTTTCATCATTTTCCAAACAGAGGCGACACACACTGTCTTCTGACAGTCCAAGTCTCTGCATATGATGATTCAAATGATAGTGGCCTGTAAGATGGCCTGTTAGACATCGTAGTTCATTCCTACTGTAGTTCAACAACTGTTTGGTATCAAGCTTCGAAGGGTGAATAAACACCTTAGAGTGAGCCAATCCTGGAAGATTCTGCCAGAACCCCATAAATCTTCTTGTTTTCCAGGTTTTAATGTTTGTTTGGCAAAGCCTGAAGCGATGCCAAGTCAGCAGCTTCATTGCCTTCCAGGACAGTATGGCCAGGAATCTAGACCAGAGAAATTTGATAGGTCTTCGTATCGAGGAGAGTCGTTTTTGGAAATTTGCTACCAATTTAGACGGAGCCAAGAACTTCCAACGCCACTTGACTGTCCCAGAATATTTTCATTGACTTGTGAGTGAGGTTGGATTAATCCAATCTCTCCGCACACAATTCAATAGCGTAAATTTCCGCTTGAAATACCGTCGCATAAGTTCCTAGGCAGATAGATAACTCTGTCCTGGGTCTGCGACTGAAAACACCTGCACCGGAACCGGAAGGTGTTTTTGATCCATCTGTGAACCAACAACATCTGCTCTTAATAAAGTCAGAGGTCATTTCCAGAATGCTGTGACTTCCAATGTCAACCAACAGTATGTTGCACTCTGCATTAAATTGATTTGTGCAATCGGCAATGTGCACAAGTCTGTATGCAGCCTCTTTATCCAGAAGAATGGTAGATCTAGAAGGATATCCATGACCGCTGACGGTGTGGTACTTATGGCACCACTGATAGCCAGAGAGCTTCACTTGGTCCGTTTTCTGTAAAGCCTTCGGCCACCAGGCAATTGCATCATAAGTGATCATTGGTTTGACAATCATCACATAAATCCTCGGTCAGAATAAGCGATTCATTAAAACTCGTCTCAAAGAACATGCAGCATATATCCAACTTCGGAGACCAGAAAAATCTAGTATCGCACAACACGCTTGAGAAACAGGCATAGACATGACACTAGCTTTTGGATGCTTTCAAAAGTCTGGAAATATCGAAATGTGGCATGAGAACTGTGAACAGTGACAAAGGTCTCATTCCATGAGCTAAGGACTAACGAGGTCTTATCTTTTAACGTGCGTACCCACCGGGTCCTAAAATAGCTCTGCTGTTTCATCATTTTACAAACAGAGGCGACACACACTGTCTTCTGACAGTCCAAATCTCTGCATATGATGATTCAAATGACAGTGGCCATAAGAAGGATTGTTAGACATCGTAGTTCATTCCTACTGTAGTTCAACAACTGTTTCGAAGGATAAATGAACACCTTGGAGTGAGCCAATCCTGGAAGATTCTGCCAGAACCCCATAAATCTTCTTGCTATCCAGGTTTCAATGTTTGTTTGGCAAAGCCTGAAGCGATGCCAAGCTGCTTGCAGCACCCTCCTTTGCAAGGAAGTCAGCAGCTTCCAGGACAGTATGGCCAGGAATCTAGACCAGAGAAATCTGTTAAGTCTTCGTATCGAGGAGAGTCGTTTTTGGCAATTTGCTACCAATTTAGACGTTGCTCGGTAGGATCCAAGAACTTCCAACGCCACTTGACTGTCCCAGAATAGTTTTATTGACTTGTGAGTGAGGTTGGATTAATCCAATCTCTCCGTACATAATTCAATAGCGTAAATTTCCGCTTGAAATACAGTCGCATAAGTTCCTAGGCAGGTAGATAACTCTGTCCTGAGTCTGCAACTGAAAACACCTGCACCGGAACCGGAAGGTGTTTTTGATCCATCTGTGAACCAACAACATCTGCTCTTAATATTTCCTTCTCCCAGAGGATCCAGTCCTCTCTACTCAGGAATAGTACTTTATAAGGCAGTTCGTAGTTGGCAATTAGAGGAATAAAGTCAGAGGTCATTTCCAGAATGCTGTGACTTCCAGTGTCAACCAACACTCTGTTGCACTCTGCATTAAATTGATTTGTGCAATCGGCAATGTGCACAAGTCTGTATACAGCCTCTTTATCCAGAAGAATGTGGAGAGGAGGTAGATCTAGAATCCATGATATCCATGACCGCTGATGGTGTGGTACTTATGGCACCACTGATAGCCAGAGAGCTTCACTTGGGCCGTTTTCTGTAAAGCCTTCGGCCACCAGGCAATTGCATCATAAGTGATCATTGGTTTGACAATCATCACATAAATCCTCGGTCAGAATAAGCGACTCATTAAAACTCGTCTCAAAGAACATGCAGCATATATCCAACTTCGGAGGCCAGAAAAATCTAGTATCGCACAACACGCTTGAGAAACAGACATAGACATGACACTAGCTTTTGGATGCTTTCAAAAGTCTGGAAATATCGAAATGTGGCATGAGAACTGTGAACAGTGACGAAGGTCTCATTCCAAACCGGCCACTGTTTACCTTTTTTTGAATCACAGGAACTTTCTGTCTGTCGGAAAATGAAAGTGTACTTTGTTAGATATACATAGAAACCAGTTTTAGAGTGAGTACTCCGTTCACTTTACCTCCTGAAGATGCCAACTTGGTTGGTGAAACGTGCGTTGAGAAGAGTATTGCCTTTCTGGTAAGTGGATACAGTGCTTCTTTTGTATTTATTCTACATCAGAGGTTCCAGTTTCACCATTTATTTTAGTACTACCGAAAATAATATTCTCGTTATTAAGTCTGCTTGAGATATCAACAAATTTCCGAAAGGATGTGTTACTGAATTTTTGAATTTTGACACTGAGTCCTTTTTCAATTTGGGCCATACATGTTCATGCTATGTAATTTATCGAATACTAACATTCTGGTGTTTCTGGGAACAAATATGATTACAAAGATGACAAATAATTTCTGCACATGATTCTGAAATTTCAACTGCTTTCCATTCCAAACCAGTATTTCCTGCATTGAGCAGTTATGGTAGCTTGTCGTCTCCTACTTGCTCCTTTTGCATTCGTTGGAATTCATTGTATATTGCAGGCAAATACTGTATTGAATATTAGTGATAGTGCATCTACAACAACGTTATTTGTACCAGATATTTGTCGTAGGTCGTGAAAATAGACGGATGTACTTCAAATATGTCGGGGAATCACGATTTACATTGCATGCAAAAGAAATAGTATCATTTTGATCGGAGAAAATGATAAAATCTCTTCTTCTAAGATGTAATGGAAATATTTGTCAACAACAAGATTCCAGATTTATGGAGAAGAAATCCAAAGGTGTATCGCTACTCCCATGAAATAATCGGAAGCATCAATCCTAATGTATAGTTTTCAGGAAGGAGGCGGATGAGCCAGCAATATTGCATTTGTTATAGCTTCTTTCCTCGAACGGTGAATAGAGATAGTGGAAGTATGCATGACTCATAATCCAAAGATCGTGAGTTCGAATCGACTTTCGACCAGACATTTTTCACCGCGTGAATTCATCTAGATGGAGGTTATTTTATATGTCTGACGGAACTGCGAGTAGCGTAGGTGGCTCAGGTAGTTATTGACAAAACCTGACTAGAATACGAAGCCACAGTCTGTGCCGTTGACACCGAAAAAATAATCACGAAAGTTACGAATGGTAATCTTGACATTTCAATAGTGAGTGACAGAAAAGAATACCAACGTGGAATATAACAATAAAAAAATTTATCGTCACAATACTCATATGTTAATTCTCAAAATCATTGATAACTAATAAATGTTGACAATATTAAATGTATATATAGCGTATATATTATATTTTGTTATTCATTTGTAGTATTATTTATGTATTATATGTATACACACAGCTAAATACACTACGCACGAAGAAATAGTTCCTTCTGTAGTTTCACAATTTATGCATAGATCGCTCATTATTGAAATATATTATACCTACATTAAATGATGTTATTATGAATAAATTATTATCATTATCAGTAAAGGATAATCTTGTCGAGCCTTATTTCCGAAGCTCTGACCCAGTTGGGAGGGCACGCCAGCATTATCAACCAATGACCACTACCTTCCTGGGGGATAGATGATAATTGGGCCAAGAATGACAGCTTTCTACATTTGTCTGGCCAAGAATTCGGCCATCGTGCGGCAAACCGGCATGATCTTGAAATTCGAGAGTAGAGAGGGCATCATTTCACCAAGGACTCCAATAATGAAAACAACCATCAGAGTGGTATAGATAGAGTCTCGGGAGTTCGAAGAGAAATTCGATATATCATCCATTTTTCCCCCTCTTTTCGGTCGATATTCGTCCACCGGGAGCTGAAAACTTCACGGTGGACCACGTCTTGTTTGATGGTCTGGAAGAATGATATCAGGTTTATTTGCTTGTATGAGCCTGGGGGTAGGGAATTTATATTTCCAATAAAGTCTGTACTTCTAATATCTCACAATGGATACAATATTCGCTGGAGCATTGGGCAATACCGGCATCCCGTCAATACCGTAAAAGTGTCCTAGCTGGTTATGAATCACTCTAAAGGTAACGTTATATTGATGGATATAGGCTGAGACCGCATATGCTGGACATGCTGACAGCAGGTACAAAAGCGTCTCAGGGGGCTCGCGGCAGGACCTGCACCTTGTGTCAGGGTAGGCTGAGGTGTTGAAGACACCATCCTGGGAGACCATGATGAGTTTCTGAGGAAAGCGAAGGTCAGGTGCTTTGATAAGCCGAGGCATTCGAAGTGTTGAAGAAGATCCCATGCATTGACTTATTCTTATATAACTGCAGGAGTGAAATGATTTCGGCGGCTTTTATGTGGGCCATTTGCTGAACGAGTTCCAACTCGTGTTATTATTATTAATATTATTTTACTATAACTAGTAGTCATTTCATTCACTATTAATTCGCGGTTCAGAAGTATCTATAGAAACCCACACTTATCAGATACTGATTTGGCTTTGTAAGAGAACAACTGCATTATGCACAGAGTTCCTAAACTTGGTCGGGCAGTATAGTACAAACTATTCACCAGTAACATCTGCGGAACTTCCCCCGCCATCAACTAACAAAAGCCCCTTTGTATTCGAATGTACAAAGGTGGCCCAGCCTCTGTTCTTAGCACAGATTTATTTCTGTTTTTGTTTGTTTTCGCAACACACGTTGAGGTAGGAGTTAAGAGAAACATGAGACGAATAAGAAGCTTTTAGGGTATTCGCAAGAACGAGCGCAATGCTGCATTTGACGGTTGCATCACGGATGGATTTTCAGTTCATTTATTCGTATATTTATTTTAACAGGAACGAGTCCTCGTTTCACATGGATTTCAAATGAACTGCATCCTTATAATAGAAAACCGACTATTTCTTTAAAGGAAAAAAATAGTTTTTTTTGGAAAAAATACCTTTTGGCAAGTTGGAAACTTGCCATTAAAAGAATTCTAATATATCAATTTGCGAAGAATGAATACACAAAGTCGTCTTCACAATTTAATATCACCTCAGATGTTAGAACGGCAAAACCATCAATCAGTACATATTTCGAACCCACAATAAAAAAAAGAATTTTAAATAATTAACTGATGATGAACCTATATAGATTCGAAACATGTATTGATTGATGGTTTTACCGTTCTAATATCTGATGGTGATATTAAATTATGGAGACGCCTTTGAATTTTTATTCTTTGCAAATCTACTACTCCACTTTGAGATATAATGAACTTCTACCAGAGGTTAATATATCAATGAAAAATATGGGAAAATATATTTTACTAACTGAAATAATTTTTTCGTTATTGGTATTGAATATTGAAATTATTTTCTAAAAAATTGTATTTTGAGTGATTATTGAAAATTAGGTCAATCTATATAAGAAAACATGTCCCCTCTTCACTCTTGTCATTTTGTGATGGGTGTTGAATATTCGAATTATGTTCTTGAAATGCAAAATTCTCCCTAGAAAATGATAAATGAGATTCTAAACAGAAAAAAAATCAACCCTTGACACCCTCCCACTGTATTCCTTTATCGATGAATAATTTCTCGAAATGCAAATTCTGAATAGAAAATGACCTTAGAGATAACCTGAAGGGGAAAAATTATTAACCTATTTACACCCCCACTTTACTCATTTTCCGTGAATTTGTGGCGTGAATAGGTATCAAAAATTCAACTTATCTTTTGAAAATGAAAATTCTGACTAGAAAATGACATTGGAGATAGGTATTCCGTAGAAAAAAAGGTTGGGATAGTCCCCTTCACACATCCTTTTACTTTTCTCATTTTTCGAGAGTGTTTGTGAATACATCTAAATTGTTTTCTGAAAATTTGAATTCTGACTAGAATACGAGAGTGAAATTCTCATATTCAATTCTCGAAACCCCACTTGACTCTTGTCATTTCTGATTTGATTCTGATTTCTGAGAACACTACATTTTTCACTTTTTAACTGGCGCTCATGGCGTACATAATTGGCCACTCGAAAATTATTTTTTACTTCGCTGTTTGAGAAAATATACTATAGTTGTAGCTGAATGTTCGCCCCAGTTCGCCCAAAACCTAGGAAGTGTATATTATGATAAATATTTTCAACATGTTTTTAACATGTTGAGTTGATTGACACGATAATAGTGTTTTCGGTGTCGAAATTGACTTTAATGCGCTATGTAGGAAATAATTCCAAATGACCAAACAGCAGCTCATGCTAGTAGAAAATATGGAAACAAAAACCAAAATGACACCTTAGACTTATAAAACATGCTCTCAGACGAAGTTAGCCTTCCATGAGACCGTTTTTTCAGAAAAACATTCCAGATCCATTGCCTATTTCGAAAAAATTCTTGGTAGATGACTAGAGTGAGATAAGGGTGTTGAGGGGGGATAAATAAATTCTCATATTCAATTCTCGAAACCCCTCTTGACTCTTGTCATTTCTGATTTCATTCTGATTTCTGAGAACACTACATTTTTCACTTTTTAACTGGCGCTCATGGCGTACATAATTGGCCACTCAAAAATGATTTTTTACTTCGCTGCTTGAGGAAATATACTATAGTTGTAGCTGAATGTTCGCCCCAGTTCGCCTAAAACGTAGGAAGTGTATATTATGATAAATATTTTCAACATGTTTTTGACATGTTGCGTTGGTTGACACGATAATAGTGTTTTCGGTGTCGAAATTGACTTTAGTGCGCTATGTAGGAAATAATCCCAAATGACCAAACAGCAGCTCATGCTAGTAGAAAATATGGAAACAAAAAATGACACCAAAATGACACCTTAGTAAGGCTCGCCAAGAGACTTATAAAACATGCTCTCAGACGAAGTTAGCCTTCCAAGAGACCGAAAAATATTTATTCAGAATACGTTTTTTCAGAAAAACATTCCAGATCCATTGCCTATTTCGAAAAAATTCTTGGTAGATGACTAGAGTGAGATAAGGGTGTTGAGTGGGGATAAATAATGTTTTGCCTATCCCTACAAAAAATTTCGGAAAATTACTTGGGAATAGTGGAGGTGTTGAGAGGCGAATCAAATTATTCTCTCTATAAAATATCTAAACTTCCATTTTCTAGTGAAAATAGCCATTTCAATTCCTAATACTCTATTCCGCAAAAATTCTTGGAAAATGACAAAATTAAAGTGATAGTATAAAAGGATGCATCAATTTTTTTTTCTATAGAATATAATCATTAGCATTTTCTAGTCAGAATCACTATTTTCAGATAATTATTTGGATATTTAATATCCATACTGCAAACATTTTATAGAAATGACAATAGTGAAAGGGGTGGAATCAATGTTTTTTTTTCGATAAAATATTTTCAATGTCATTTTTTAGTCTGAAAACAAGTTCAATATTCGATACTCATAACACAACAATCACAAGAGTAAAGGAAATGTGTTAAGAAAAAACAAGACCCCTGCGGCAAACCTGCTTCCATTACAAAAATCTATAGATTTGGTTTGATTTATTTTTACTCGAAAATTCTGGTTTGCAAGGTTAAAGAATAATGTATCTATCACTTTTAGAAAGCACTATGTGAAATCCTCTGAAAATGAATTTTCTAACCAAATATGAAATCAATGTTTCTGAGCAATACACTGTAACATGTAATATGTGATTATCTCAAACAGATTGGAAGTTGCACCGTAAACGCGAATAGGTTCGGTATGGAGATCATGCAGTATGACATATCGGGAATTGCGAATTTGAATTATTTGGATTTCTATCGGGTTGGATTACATTCACGGTTCGGAGTTTTCTATTTCGAATTCCAATAAGCGAGATGAGTTATTTTTCACGATGAGCCTTCTCTAGAAGGTGATTGAATGTAAAATTGAGCGGAAACTCATAAAAATTTTTCAAATTCAATGGGAGTGCAGAAAAATAAATATTTGAAAAATCTTTGTTAAATACAGATGAGGAGCACTTTTTCGTTCCTCCAAAATTTTTTGAGTACGTAATCAAATGGGTGATGAACTTACATGTACTCAACAAAATTATTTCTATTGGATAGCACCTAAGTATCAGTGTTGAAAAAGTAGAAATGTTTTTGAATGTATGTGATATTAAGCTCCTTTTTTTCTGTCACTCAAATCTCAAAATTTTGTGAGAAATACCTAAAAAAAACATTCTCTGAAAATTTGATGCCTTAATATTGATATTATACACCTGAACTTTGTTTTTTTTTTCAACATTCTATAGGTCAGACTTAGCTCAGAGAAATTTTCGTTTTTTTTTGTCCCTATATTGCGGTTGCTGTATTTCTCAATATTGAAGGAGCATTTGACAACGCACTACTTAAATCTATAGGATCATCTCTGGCTAGGAAAGGTATAGAATCGACCATAACTGGCTGTATCTATGCCATACTGAAAAACGGAACTGCAACTATGACTCTTCAAGGCTAGGCCATTAGGTTCAAGGTTATCAGAGGCTGCCCTCAAATAGGTTACTATCTCCACTTCTGATGTCGCTCCTGATGAATAGTCTGCTTGATGCTCTCGACAGAAGAAAAGTAGATCTGCAAGCTTCCACGTCGGTAGCTTGTAATATCCTCCAAAGCAAGTTGGACGTTGTTCACACTTGGTGCCTGAAGGAGCAGATGCCTGTCAACTCCAGCAGAACTGTGATGATCCCCTTCACCAAAAGGAGGAGACTGGATGATTCAACGCCACTTTCCCATAATGGTGAGGTCATTCTATTTGGAACAGAGGTGAAATATCTTGGCATTGTCCTTGATGAAAAATTCACCTAAAACGCTCATTTAAAAAAGTTTTACACAGGGACAGACTATCCTTATGGACATATCGAAGGATTTCTGGTATTTGGGTCCAAATCCATTGAATTTATGTGATATTATGATTATGTTATGGTGCAATTGCCTGGTGACCGAAGGCTCCACAGAAAACGGCTCAGGCGAAACTTTCTGGTTTAGAGAGACAGGCTTGTCTGGCCATCAGTGGTGCCTTCAATACTACACCGTCAGCGGCCATGGAGATCCTCCTCACATTTTTCTGGAGAGAGGGGCTAGATGGACTGCATGTAGACTTGTGCACATTGCCAATTGCACAAATTAATTCAATGCAGAGTGCAACAGACTGTTGGTTGATGCTGGAAGTCACAGAATTCTGATAAGTACCTCTGACTTTACCTCTGCTTAGGAATCTATGCAACTGTATTTTAAGCGAAAATTTACGCTATTAAATTGTATGCGGAGAGATTGGAAGAACCCAACCTCATACACAAGTCAATAAAAATATTTTCAGACAGTCAAGCGGCGTTGGAAGCTCTTGGCTCCTACCGAGCAACGTCTAAATTGGTCGCAAATTGCCAAAAACGACTCTCTCCGATAGGAAGACTTAACAGATTGTCTCTGGTCTGGATTCCTGGCCATACTGGCCTGGAAGGCGATGAGGCTGCTGACTTCTTTGCAAAAGAGGGTGCTGCAAGTAGTTTCATCGAACCAGAACCTGTCATTGGCATCGCCTTAGACTTTGCCAAACAAAGATTGAACACCTGAATGGCAACAGGATTTATGAACTTCTGGCTGAATCTTCCAGGATTGGCTCACTCCAAGGCGTTTATTCACCCTTCGAAGCTTTAAACCAAACAGTTGTTGGACTATAGTAGGGATGCACTACGATGTCTAACAGGCCTTCTCCCAAGTCACTGACATTTGAATCATCATATAGAGACTCGGACTGTTGGAAGACAGTGTGTGTGTCACCTCTGTTTGAAAAATGATGAAACAGTAGAGCATATACTTTGTGCCTGCCCTCACTGGGTACTGAATCAGGTTTTCAGAGTTTGGTAGAGACTTACTCTTACCATCTGACCTAAAAGACCTCTCACCATACAAACTAATCGGCTTCGATTGGAAGCTGGGTTTAGTTGGTCGAGTGTGAAAAGGTTTGAGCTACAATAAACCCTTGCGGGTTGCAGTGGATATTCGAATAGACCTACTCACTTTGGATCTAACCTAACCTTATCTTGTGAACGATAAGAGCTACGGAAGGAAGTAATAATGACAAAGTTGTAGGAATATTATTTCACCAACAAGAAAATTCCAGAGCGCCAAATTGCTAACATGGATATTTCTCAAGATAAAGGGTTTTTGATTTGAGGTATTATGGAATTCTCATGTATTATTGAATTCAATTGTTTAAATTGTTATTTTTTTATTTTCTATTGGGATTTTTCACGTGGAAATGAATGGCTATTTGATAAATATCTATGCCAGAATACAACTGTCATCATTAGAAAATGAAACAATTCATTCAATGATGGTTTAAATGAATAATAATTATGAAAGTGATCGAATCAAAGTAAATGTTCTACCTAAAAACACAAATACAATATTTTGAGAATTTTTTGATTTTGTACACAATGGATATTGTGAGGGATGATTTTGTACTCCATTCTAAGTTAAGGCTTCATTAAATTTATCAGTAAGAGGGACACCTCGTTCAACTTTTTGAACGTGTTAAGACGTTTTTGGTAATCAGGATTTGATTGCCATGCGTGTAGTTCAGTATTTAAAAAACATAAGGAAAAGTCAAACTGTTTGAAAGTGTACGATGAATTTGGAGTCACAAAATCTTCCTTAATTTCTTGAAAGCTACATTGCTATTCATTATTTCAGCAATTTTCAATGTTTCTTCTGGTAACATCGAAGAGAGCCAAGCAAGCTAGCTGTTATTGCAAATACCATATAGTTTCTCAAGTACTGCATTGGCAATTTCTGCATTAATTTTTCGACTGCTCACCGTTTTGAGGTTCAACTCAGTACACCTCAAACTTCAGTGTTCAAGAACTCTTTCATATGGAAAACTGCGTTTACATGGAATAAACTTCCTGATGAAATTTTTCCAAATAGATTTGATCTCCAGCGATTTGAATCCAATGTGAATCGCTACTTTCGCACAGGCATCGCTCTTAGAGCGCCTTGAGGATTTTTCTGTAGTGCTTGTGTTTTGTCTATTGAAAAAATATTTGTCTAGGATCGAAATTGAATATGAGCGCTCAGGCATCATGTAAAAAAGTCAAAGGCAATTGAAAAGCTGAGGAGGTCAATGTGAAGAACATAAGGATCTCGGTACCAACAGAATGACTATCAATCAGTCAAACAAAATATAAAAAAATACCACATTGATCTCAGTACTTTCACATTAATATTTTTTATGTAGCTTTTCTCATCCACGGGGTAGGTTTAGTGATCTGTACCATACCGCCAGTTCGAGTTACGATAACACCGCAATGGAAACTTCTATAGAATATTCAATTCTGAAGATATCCTATCATTGACCAAGATTACACCACATAATGCCTCTGAGCTGTAGGAAAAAGATAAAAGTTTATGTGTATTCCAACGGAAAATCGTAGTAGTAGTCAAAGTATTCTCGAAAATTTTCAAAGAATATGTCCCTAGGGTCTCGAGCTTTTTGGTTATTGAGTGTGCAAATTCATCATTTTCAAAATTTTGCAAAGCAGATAACTTGAGCGTATAATGATTTGATGAAATTCCGACACCACAGGCTGAATGATTCCATCTTCAGTGATTATACTGAAGAATATGCATGAAATCATTTTTTTCTATTTTGATCGATTCAGCTTGTTGTACGAGGAATGTATGTTTAGATTATTTCCAGAAGAAGGAAATTATATGAACTAATGTAAATTACTTTCGAAATCCAAATTTTTAGACTTACTTGACAGCTGTTGTAGTGAAACGCGTATTCAAAATATTGAATTTTGTAATTATCATCATGAATAGGACAGGTGCATATAATTGCTACATCACTTTCAAACGCTGTCCAGCCTTCTGTTTCATCGTTTTTATTTTATGAATCGGGGGAAATACCTATTGAAATTCTCTCCTGAAGAAATGAGATCAACTCTGGCATCTCCAACGAATCAAGCGGATAAATGGTATTATGTGTGCAAAATACTCAATTCTGACGTTGAAGTTACAGCATCAGATGTTATCCACTCCGAGATTCTCTCGAATGAAAAAAATTGATGTTTTTAATGAACACAATAAAGAACCATCTCATGGGGTCACGGCTTCAGCGTTCTTGAGAGATAAGATTCAAAACTAGAACTACTGATTCAATTTTGGTACTAGACAAATCTCAGGTTCGGGTTTTGGATTCGATGTTTCGCCATCATCTCTGATGATAGGTGTGACGTTAACCTGGTAGGTTTCACTCACTCAATCAACCGCTGTGTGAACCCGTGGTTCGATCCGCAAGACCGAACGATCGATTTTCAGTTCCTATCGTCCAACACTTGTTGGGAATCACACGTTGAAAGGTAAGACCTCGTTAGTACTTAGCTCGCACAAGTTTCGACTTTTGAGAGTTGTCGTTCGTAGAGGGCGATAGCTGGTTAATGGAAAAACAGATTTTTTGAAGACGTTATCGAAACGTTTTGCTGTTCTTCGTGATATGTAACTGGAACTATACAAATCAAAATATTCCTCGCTTACATCGCGTGGAACACTCACTTAGCAGTGCCAAGCATATTACAGAAATAATGTCTTACCTTATTATTCAAGAAGCCTTAGTTAGCCTTTTCTCGTTTGTAAAATCTGAAACAAATAAAACATTAAAAGTTACTTTCAAATGCTATAGTAAGAAAGGCGATTTGAAATATTTATTCCAAAATGAGATAGTGTTCCCAGAAAATCACCAACGAATTGAAATCATACCTGGGATACCTCATCTCCTCGCCTTCACTTGAATGTTATCAAAAATTTTGAATACTAAACTTTTCAATGTGGCCATCACTGGTATACTCATTTCAGTCGACTGACCTAGATTGATTACCTTCAAAATTTCTCCTAGTATCGACAATATCATAAAATTTTTTTCAAAGAAATACTGGCCTTACCTTCAGACATTACAGCTAGTATGCTCTACTCTTCTCCAAAAGTGAAAGGACTAGGTCTGTTTAGACCATCATGGAAGCGTTTCTTCGAAGTTTTAATAAACTGAGAAACTTAGATCTGAACAGAATGTGCTACTAGAAAAAATGAGATCCTTCGATGTGGAAGCTAACACAAGTTCGAATAACCTGAATATAGTTATTAACAAAGACAAATGGACCTATTCTAGGAAAACTGGAAAAATTTGAAAATGAAAGGAAGAGGTGTGGAACTTTACGATCAGTATATTCCAGCAAATTCTTGGATGAAGGGCCTGACGACATCTGAGTGGAAGGAAGTTATTGAAATGACAGGATATGCAGTGAACTTAAGAGGAATATCAGGTAGATTCCAAGATGGAACTCAGTGCAGACACTGTACTGAGACTGAAACCCTTCCTCACGTCTTGAGATCTTGTCCATTTCACGAGGAAGTCAACTGTACAGCTTCCAATGGTAGCATTAGAAGAATTGAAATTACAGCAAAAGACAGAAAGAAGGATACTGCATTTATATTGGATCCAACAATAAGACTCGAAGTAAGTAGTTCTCAACCTGCTGAATTGAAACAGAAAAAAAAAGAAATCTATAAACCAACCATTACATTCTTAAACGAAAAATATAAAATTAATGATGAAATACCAAGGAAAAATTTCCAAATTTTTTGTTAATTTTGCCAAAAGCATCAAAATTTATATGAAAACTGTAAAGTTTATCTCTCTCGAAGCCTTGAAATATTTATTCACATTAAGTGGTTATTTTTTATTATTGTTATAGTTATTCTAGTATTTCTTGTTTTTTACAAACCACATGTTATTGGAAATTTCCAATAACATATACATGAAAAATGAGCTTGAATGAAGTTATGAAATGGTCACGGTATGCACTATCAAAAATGAAAAAGAATCACTTCAAATGTAGAAAACCTTTTCCATTATCTACTGAGGAATTCCATTCATATTGAAAACATTCACACTATCATTTTTAGAGGGTTGAAGGTTTTACAATAGTTCTTAGGTTGAAACTTTTCCTTTTTACCTTAAAATTTGACGTGTGTTTGGACATTTACGAATTTTTTTCCCTGACAGTTTTGTCCTTTTCGATGACTCAAAGTGAGTAAAGTATATTTTAATCGGACTACTACCTTAAATGTTATAAACCTTTATAGATCAAAAGTGCAATTTCACATAAACTAATTTACTTTTCGAGCCATGTTGAACCAACCAAAGTAGGAGATTTGAGCCGGTTCTAAGNTCCCATAAAACAAAATATTGTCAATTGCAACAGTTCTTCACAAATGAAAAAAATAATTATAGTTTTATTATGGAGGACAGAACGGATTATCGAGCCAGTATATAATTGCACATTACTTTAAACATTCACAAAAATCAACAATATTATATATAATTTCATCTACTTACTATTTGTTATGTTCTGTTATGTTTGTAATGTTTTGTGTTTTGTTGTGTTTTCATTTAATTATTAATGTTACATTTCAAATTATAATAAAATTCTGAATGTTGTCGTCCTTTTTGTATTTTTGTCGTTTCATGCATTGAAAAAATTATTAATTTTCAATTCCTAGGCATTTAAAATTTCACTTCTATTGTGAATCCAAATGTTTACCGCTGTTGTATTGCGAGTCCAAATACTCACAGAAGTTGTATTTTTATTATATAAATCCAGTATTCTATATTAAGCTGTGTTTTTGTAGTGTTCTGTAGTGCTCGGGTTATAGTTTTTTATTTGGGAATCAACTGAATTTTTATCACAATTCAACATGCAAATGAACTTAATCAAATGAAAATAAATGAACGAAACACAAAAGTAATGATGAGTATTCTTCTTCCGCTACATCTATGATCTATCTATAAATGCCACTTAAATGGTCGGTTAACGCCAACTGGGGGGTAAAATATTTCATTTATAGTGAGTTATTATGCAGTACCAATTTTTTTTAAAGCGATTTTTCAAAAATTATAGTTATTATGTAACGAAAGTATAATCGGGAGGAAAATTCACATAGATATTTTTTCCAGCATATTATTGTTTATTCATTTCTTCACCCACCATCTATTTTTTAATTCTTCTACGTCCCTATTAACGGGATAAAATTTATTTGTTATTGAATCGGGTGTCGCCGAACCACCCGTTTTTTCACATATTTTCATTACTCAATTGAAACTAAAAACATAGGCGCTAATATACACTACAGGTGGAAATTTATCAGTAAATTTTGTGCTAAATGGAGATCTTATTTTCAATTTTGAATATTTGCAATATTTTCTGAGATATTTGCAGGAGAAAAAACACTTCTTTGAACTACATTGTTAACTTTCAAATTGGTTGTTAGCGCACTTGGCTCAATCATATGAATGAAGGTGAACTGAAATTTTGTGAAATGGCAGTTGTAAACTACAGGCAAATGTAAGCGTCTTTTAATACAATGCAGACATACGAAATAAATGAGAGTCGGGTTCAAATCCCTGTTGGATCACATTTTTTCAAATCAGTTTTTTCCATATGTCTGCATACCGCAAATTTGATCTTTAACGGAATGTTTCTTACGGTACATCAAAAAATCATACGAGTAAACTATTAATAGCTCATGTTCTGCGCCCGATTATTTCCAACGGATGAAATTCAATATTAAACGTGATGATGTATTTGCCGAGCAAACATTCGTACGAGATTTCTATTCTGACAAACGGATGAAATTTGAGTCCGGNCTTGTTATTTATAAATATCTTATCTTGATTTTCAGTCACTTATCCATTAGTTTTTGTTTCTTTGATGGCATTTCTTTATCGTTAGATTCGACAAACCTTTCCAATTCTAGTTGATCTTCGAAATCTTCAAAACCATCACCTTCTTCGTCTCCAATATTATATCCAGTCAGCATTGATTCTTCACCCACAATTTCATCTGAATGGTTAACTTCCTCGTAGATTTTTTCTTCCATATTGGAGCAATTTTCAGAACATAAAATGGTATATTTTCACCAAATTTCGTAGAATTTTTTTTTGAAAAAAAAAAAAATAAAAAACTAAAAACTTGGTTGCCTGTAATTTATTTTTCCTTTCATTTTTATTATATTACCTTTTCCTTTTCTAATGCTTTTCATCCTACTTATATATTTTTTCACTTTTCACCTAATAGACCAGGGCTTCAGCCCTGGGAAACCATCAGATATCCGTGAGTTACCCAGGTATGTCCTATTCTTAATCTGCGAACAATCATCTTTTCACCTCTTATAAGATTAGATAATTGTAACGAAGCCACTGTTGGCCGAATCTCATACAGTTTGGTATGATTCTGATTTCACTGGACTTGCCAAGTTATTTGGATATAATTGTTTTGAAAAACCACTCAATTCAAAAGGTTTCGGGAATACTCCTAAAGGAGCAAGTTGACTAGAAGTAGCATGGAAGTCAATGAGTCTGTGCAGATTGCAATGTCCCGATTTTCCGGAGTGATTGAAATTAGACTTCGACCAATAGCACCGGAGTGTACTGTGGCAAAATATATATCTCTCTCTCAATTCAACCCCTCCTAACACACAGAACACTTTCAGAATAATCGGTGAAAGAAATGTTATCAAACGAGTTGAATTGTGTCTGCAGAGGACTACTGGTATCCTGTTTTTGATATAATGTGAGTGAGAGGTTGAAATTTGGCAGCGATTTGCTTCAAGGAGGTAAAGAGGACAACGAGAAATGGTTGGTTGCATGAATATCAATATCACACAGTGAAGGTTGAACAATATTCGAAGAATATTGTAGTCTATGAGTGTCTGCCCTCGTAAGGCTCAGCGGAATAAGTGAGTAGCAATTGTTATCTTCGCAGCCATAGCGGAATGTCATTGACTTCCAGAGATAAACTTTCAAGACAATTTCTCAGAGTGGTATTCTAGATTGTGTCAAGGGTTTTTAGGTCAAAAACCATAAACTATTCGAGACCCCATGAGTGATCTCTGCAAGTCATCTTCTGCAACCTATTGTTTATGTGATGTTTTTAGGAGATTGATTCTCATCAAATCGAAAGATCAATATTGTTTAGTGATACCTTTGGATTCTAGTTGCTAGTTGTTCTTATTGTGATTTGATGACCTTTCATTTTTGATCACATAATTTGAAGCCAACTTAGTATAACCAATGGGAGAGCTGACCTACAGCAGTCTGTAATAACCCATTATAAAATATCAAAACGTAAAATTTGGTATCACAGAGGTGTCTTTCGACTATTCTACTCATTTTAAATTGATATATAGAAACATTATTGAACTGATTTCATTAAACTTGTATCAACTATTGGATTATGATTCTGGAAATAATTTCTGAAACAATTGAGTGTGCACTATATCAGTAATTTTGCTATTATTGGAAACACGAAATTGTTCATATGGCAAACGTAGCATTCATCACGCTTATTGAAAAAAAAGCAAACATCATTTGAGTATGCCAGTTTTGACTCAATAACTGAAATGCATTTCATTCTAAAGAAGAACTTTGTACTTTTCTCTGGTAGAAAATGAACGTTAAGCAAGTGTATTTCCNTCCTGTTTGAACCAAAAATTGCAGAAAGTTTAGCTCCATAAGAAAATACATGGGATTTTGCGCCAGAAGTCTCTTTGTTACACTACTAACTAAACCTTCATATTTGAATGACTTAAAATAACGAATAACGCTTGCGATTAGGTCGGTCACGCCTGATATGTTGAATAATGTTAGAAGACAGACAACTAGACATAAAGTGTTAGCATAAGGAAGTTCCATGTTTTTATCTTTCTGAACGATTTTTTGTAGAGGTGCGTGTTACTTTCTGGTGCACTTTTCATTGATGAATGAGTGGGTTGGCCCTATTCATTCACCATTCAGGTATCCTGATCTTGTTGGGAAGTGTTCTAGCATAACTGACACAAAAATATATTGAAAGAAAGCTTGAGTTTTCAATGTACAAAAGTAGAAAACGCCATTGGTTGAAATATATTTTTCAGTTGGTATAAGAAAACATTACATACAGGATTTTTCAATAGAAAAAAAAAGGTATTCGCAACTCAATTATTTTTCTTCGTTTACACCTACACTTTAATGAGTATAAAATGACAAACACATTAACATGATATGGGTTTCTGTACCACAAAGACTAGTTCAATCCCAACCTTTAATTTCTCCAGTAGTTCGTCTATTCCAACCAACTTTATAACTTCACCACACTCATATTTGCAATGAAATCATTCGACATAAAATGCTCCAATAAGTCAAACAAGGGTGGACATTTTGACAAGAGTATTCGAGCCATTCAATAAATGTACACCCTCCAAAGTTCAATAAAGCATGATGTGTTGACATTCGAACGTTGCGATAACACTAATTCGGCGAGTTGATGTGACAAGTATTCTGAAAATATTTCATGGAGATTTCTCTCTTCCTCTTGTGTGTGATACTCCAAAGACACTTCTCGAACAAACAGTTTTGCGAGCCACAATCACACGATCAGGATATACTTTAATGCGATTAATTTGGTATGGAACGTGCCATTCGAATGTTGGCTCGTTTAGTTTATTGCTTGTCGTTGACCTATTTTAAAAAGGAACGGCGATGATTGAAAATGTGACGACCTCTTTATTTCTCATTTTTGTCTAGTAATAATAATTGATTGCGTGTGAGGTTGAAATTAAAAACGTGACTATCTAATACAGTAGTACTCGGTGACATACAAAACACTCAGCTTTATTGAACCCACACCAGCTCTGTGTGTAGGTTAGAAGGAATATTTTTGCTTATTTTTTTTCAATTTTCGTTTAACGATAAGAAGTAATGGGAATACAGTTGTAGACGATTGCATTTGCCACAAAGAGTGTCTAAAATTTTGTGTAGGGATACAGAAGAAAGCTTATAAGTCCCAGTAAAATCACTATCCCCACTTTTTTGTATCAAGTCACAGAGCGCATGATCGAATCATGAAATTTTTCATGTAATTTGCCGCTTTTGGCAACATTTATAAATATAATTTTTTTCTTTCGTGCATATTACATTAATATTTATAGTTTGAGTATTATAATTGTGATATGGGCATTGATGAATTTGATAATTATTTTTTACTATGTTACTTTCTGTATGCAATATTATGCCACATACAAGGTTTGCAACATCGATTGTTGTTTCATGGACTCAAAAAATATTTCATTGTGAGGGTTAAAATTAGTGGCAACGTATGATAGTTTTCTCAGAATTCTTCTGGGTCTACTCGGCCGTAAATGTGTTCTCGCACCTCTCTCTCTCTCTCTTTTGCCCCTACAGTAATATACGAAACGTAACTCTCATTTTCTATCTTCACTAACTTATACCTCGCTCTAAACTTCTGTTCGCTTCGTCCGATCACACTTTTGGGCAGGGTAACCACCTGCAGGCAAATCTGGCATCTATTTGTGCAATGTTTTTCAAGAAAAACACTTCCAGTGGGTTCTGGTAGAAAAGCAATAAGTATTATTCAGTTGAGAATAACCACCTGCGTACGTGTATGTTTCAATGCTGTTACATCTCAGAACAATCGGCTGGACAACCAAATCAATTATTTTCATATATTATAATTCATTATAAACTCTCCGACACGATTTCATACGTTTTATATCATATAAAGTTATTGCATTTTTATCCAGTTCTGAGCTATGTTTGAAGTTTCAAGTTAAGCTCCTCGATAATCTATTTTCAAATCGATTGCGAAATTTGAACCAAACAGACAATGAGCGAGTAAAAACATGGAACAATTTGAATAAAACATTCAAAGCGTTTCATAATTTCTACATTACATGAAAGTTATTTTACTGTCGAGCAGTTTATATCAATTATTTGTTGAGCAGTGTACAAAATGTCAAAAGCTAACAAATCCGCTCGTGATACGAAATTATGGATGTGCGGTAGTCCTAAAAAAAATGAAACTACGAGACACATACATCAAAGGTTCCGATAAGAGTAACACTTCTGGTGTAAGCAATACTGTAATACAGTGCGAAAACCCATTGCACTTTTTTTTCCAAGATGGCGGCCCAGGGCAAGAGTTTGCGACCTCACAAACTTGAACTTCAACTCATACTAGCCCCACAACACATTGAAAAAATAAAATTGCATCCTCTGAAAGACGGAACCCTAAATGTAACTTTTCAATGGACGCATTCTCAGTCCAGGTCAAAATAATTGCTTAATCTATGAGTACAAATCAACGTTAAAAAATAGTACAAGATAAATGCCGAATATGATACCAGATACCAAAATCGAAAACTCAGGATAATATTTGGCTCCAAAGCATGAAGAAACAACTACTTACATACAGCAAAATTGAGATTGAGATAAAAAAGTTAGGATGTCGAACAACTTTTTCCAAAGTTTGAAAATACAAAGTGATAGTCGCCATTAATAGTTCTAGGAGAGTTTAGTTGGGTTCATTCATTGGTGAACAAAATAAAGCTGTACCAAAAACTTCGAAGAAAAATTTTGGAAGCAACTTCAGTAGCAATCCATTATATACAGCATTGTGATTTAAATCTGACTGATTGCAATTACAAGATTTTGAATTATAATTAAAAAAAGATGAAGAAAGCTAACTAATTTCAATTTCAAATAGCTAGCTAATTATATTCGGGAACAATACCTTCTGCATTGGAAAGAAAAAAATGAAAAGTATGGAAATATCATTCAGTTTTTTACAATCTTTATAATGTACCTAAACTTTCATTTATATACATTCCACACTGGCAATAAAATTTCCCTGGAGCATAAAATTCCAGACTGTTCTGCATGAAGATCTTATATTTATTGCATAATGAAGGTTGAGAAATGTGGTTTCCTTATTGAAGTTGCAACTTCTTGGCAAGCAAGGAATATCTTAAATCCCTTTCATTGGCTTTTGTTTCATTATTCCAGACATTTATGAATGGATGAATGGAGCAGGTAAGATGAAAATGTCTGCATAGTTAATTGATGAATGTATAAATTCACCGTGCCATTAAAGTTTTAGAAGAAATAAAGAACAAGTTGAAACTGATTGGGAACAATCGAAGATATAAATTAAGCGAAACAAAAAATATCCTATATAAATTGATTCTCTCATTAAATAGCACACATTCGATAATAGTATATTACGTACCGAGTAGGATAAGAAGCCAATTACCCACGAGCGAAAAATTGTGAGCACGAGGCGTTAGCAGAGTGCGATAATTCGCGAGTGAACGTAATTGGCCTTATCCTCGAGGTGCGTACTATACTTTTTCTAAGACTGACCGAAAAAAGAATTGGTACAATATATTTGTTGGCTTTGAATAATTAAATCATTCAGTCAGTCAATCAGTCATGAATGATTAAAAAATTGGTGACAATATTTCCTACAAATCATTTCATCAGGGTTTATTTTTGTTATAATTATGTACATTTATAGTTATATTTTACAATAATTCAATGTTTCGAATTTTTGATTTTAGTTAATGTTCTTTTTGTATTGTGTTATTTTTTTCGACATACTCCAGAAATAGCAATAATCCTTGCAACCTTGAAATAAATTTAAATTCTTGTATCATTTCATTTCACCACTACCCTTATATGCAATTTATAAACGTGTTACTGCTTACTATATCGACTCTGATTGATAAAGTTACAGATATTGCAAAAGAGATTGAGAATAAACAAGTTTTGTATGAACTTTTGCGGATAAAACATTCAAATGCAGGTGCCATACTATTGACCGTAAAAACTCGTTGGTCTTCAATTTTGAACAGTGTATACAATACTAGGCTCAGTTTACAAGTAGTTGCAGTTAGCCAAGAAGCAACACAAATTATTATTGAAAATGTTAAACAGTGTATATTAAATATGAAATATTTTAGGGTCAAATTTCCAGCCTACCTAATATCTTTGAACCTATTGGCAAATGGCTGACAGTTGTAGACTTGTCCCCACTTAATGATAAAGAGAATTTTGAATTGCTAGAGTTTCATGACTAAAGAGAAAAGTTTGTTATTAAGCTTATTCATTATGCGGCAGAATTACTTAATCCAAAATCACAAGGTTCTGAACTTGATGAAACACAAATTATTGTAGCCATAGAGTGCATAATTAATAAAAACCAAGCTCAGTATAAACGAGCAAGACATAATAGATGACATGGCATATTACCGTTGTAAGAGTGGCAAATTATTTGGAAACAACTTTATATGAAAAAGTACCTTTGATAACCCACTCTCCTGGTGAAAAGGACTTTGTTCTTCATCTTCACTATCACAAATAGCGACACGAATTTTGATGATGTCAACATCTTCGGCAGCAACGGAACGCAGTTTTAGCGTTTACAGTCACTTTCATTCGAAAAAGAGAAATACTTAGACTTACTAATGACACAGAGCTGCCAAACTACCCTATGTATCCCATAATCAAAATATGCTAAAAAAATGGAAAAAGGCGATAGGTCAATTTTTATTTTGGAATCTATCGAAGATTTTGAGGCAGTAGACGTACACGATGAAGATGTTGAATGTGATAGCGATGAAGATATGCCTCTGGCTCAACTTCTTCATCAAAAATAAGTTTTTTTTTAATGAGTTTGAAATTATTTTTCTTTGTGTTGGAGTATGTGGTTCTGTTTTTGTTTTTTCGTTTTTTTTTGAGAAAGTTTGACATTATTTTGATTTGTTTGGGTTTAAATATGAGCATTCTGTGTTTTGGTTTGTATTTTAATGAATAAATATTCTATTTCCTTATATTTTTTCCAATGTTTCCAATATTTCCATATATTTCCAATATTTCAGGAAAATTTTACAACACTACTTCTGGACTTCCTTAATGAAGTGATTTATTTGTTCAGTAGTAAGCGTCGACGATTTTTGCGGTTTATAACAATGAGATTTGCGTTTTATAGAGGCACGTAATTTGGAATATTTGACGATGTCCACATTTTTCTTAATATTCTACTTTTACTTCTCAACATGGAGTAAATTGCCTATAATGACGATGGTTTCCAAGTTTTCGAAAAAAAAAACGAGAAGTTATGTTTTTCTTCTCTCTCCAACTCAAACAGTTCTCGAAATTATATTTATATTTTTCTCTTGATTTTGTTGGCAGCAAATTATTCATCGCAATATTTGGTTGTTCGGTAATATCTGGTGGGGTAGCACAAATTTCTTGATCGTTCACTCATTTTGAATTTTTACGAGATACTTAATAACAGCTTATAATTAAAGCAAGTAGTTGTTGATTCACGGATATAACTAGATCCATTACCAACCAACAAACTGTTGAACAATAAATTTACTGAAAATATTATTTTTATTTCGATTTTACAGGGAATTTAGAGAGAAAATTCACTGATTTTGGTTTTTGAACAATTGAGTATATTCATGAGATCACATTTATCAGAGAAAATGTTATCAATTTTTGAAATTTCTCACGGAAGCCATTACCTACCTGTTGTCAAACACGTAATGATTAGTTTAAAATGGAGGGGGGTAGAAAACATTTATTTGTGAGTTGAGAAACAAAAATGCGAATATCCTTTCGTGGCAGTGAAGATGTTTTGATATGGGATACGGACGAAGATTCCATTAGATTATCAGAAGTCGAAGAGTGTTTTTATGTAAGTATTTCGGAACTTGACATCTGAGATAAGGGGATAGTTTAATCGTCTGTAATATAAACGGTGAATATGCGGTATGTAAACATGAAAGATATAATAACTGAACTTGTGTAATTGATGACTTATTTATTTTGTGGAAATTTATGATTACTTCAATGAAATGGATGGAAACAATTTTGTTTAATTTTCACTAGATATTTTATTTTTGCGACTGGTTTCGGGTTTTATCCCATTATTATTATTAGTTACTTTTTATACTTGATAATGGGATAACATCCGAAACCGGTCGTAAAACTAAAATAACTAGGAAAATTAGACGAAAGTGATTTCATTCATTTCATTAAAAAACTGAATTGAAGAAATATGACCCGATCGGGATTCAAACCCGGCTCTTCTGTCCTCTAGACTGGCGTAATTGCCAATTACACTATCAGAGTCACCAAACAAAATAACATAAATATGACCCGATGGGGATTTGTACCCGTCTCTCCTATCCTCTAGACCTAGACCATCAATGTCACCAAACAGAATAACAGGTGAATCAGATTTCCCATTAAGTTCTTCGTGATGTTAGTGCGAAGAAGATGAAATTTATTAACTCTGATTGGCAGGACGAGATGCGGCCTCCAGTTCCTCCACCTTCTTCCTTTCCTTCCTGCTCAGTTCCTCTTCATATTTCCCCTCCCGTATTTAATAGCTCGATACTATTATTTTGTACTTTTCAAGTCGTTTATACTTAGATGTTAAACTATAACATATAATTGGTACTTAATAAATAATTAAATACAACAATCTTATTCTTACCAGTTGTTTCTGTTTTTTCACCAATCTTCTGGCGATCATTTTCTTTTACTTTTACATCGTAATATAATTCATTGGACAAATCAAACGATATAGGGTGTTGTTGAATAGCATAATTCAATTTTTCCTCGAAATTCTCCATATTTTTATAGCGACAATCTAGACGACTGAAGGAAAGATGCATGAATATCTCGTAGTGTCTTCACTGTCCTCGTAGAGCACTAAAATTCGAAGTCAAGCATGCGCCGTGAGGGGAAAAAGAGGAGGGCTAAAGAAATGTTGGCTCTTCGAGCGCAATATATTTGAATTTTTGCTCTTTAATGTCTTCAATAAAAACCATGACGGCAAATTAATAGCTATAATAAACGTTCTGTAACTGTTCGAAATGGAGGTTTCGTAGCCCGTAGTTTTATGGTGGACATGTTTTATTTTTTCAAGAAAAACTGAAATATCTCATGAACAATTTTTGACATAGAAAATGTTTCATGAAAAAAAAATCGAAATCATCTCAGGATATAAAAACTATTCTGAACTACAGATTGTCCCATTTGAAAAAACCGGGTTTTATCCCATTTTTATACTTTCAGAATTAGTCATTGATTCCGAACATCGCATTTTGAAAATGTTACACTTACAAGATGGATGAAATATTCCGATAAATCAATAGATAATAGCTTAGTTATGTATTCTATCAAACTGAACTTCATGAGGGAATCACTGGAGTAAACAAATAAATATCTAGAGAATGGGTCATTTTTGGTATAGGGTGTATAACATAAACTCACGTACACAAGGTGTTATATTTGAATTGAGAAAGTTCTTTTCATCTTCCGGTATATCCGGAAGTGTTGGAAAAACGCCATTATTTTATTTGATGAAGCCTATTAAAAACGTATATTTGCCAATGTTCAAGATATGAATCCTATCATTTCCCAAAATACGGCTGACCATTGCTTGATGTAAACTTTTCTCTGATGCTTAAAGTGGGGGCTCCCAAGGCTGCTTACACTTCATCCAAATGGTTGAAAGCAACCAATAACTCAAAGTCTAACAGCACTTTCAAAGTTCACAAAATGGGTAAATAGCGTAATGTGTAAAATTTTTCTTGAAAAAAATAAGTATATTGATAGCAGTAATGAAGTATTGAAAGAATACTCGTACTACCTTCTTGTGTTGATTATTTATGACAACTTGTCCAACATATATTATATGGGCTCTCTGAGACCCCCCAAAACCAATTGATATAAATTGTAAGCAAACATCAATCCATATTCGAGTTGAATTGATATAAATGAAGAAATTATATTCAATAATTATTAAATGTTATTAATCTACTTCAATTTCACAATGAAAATAAATACTGAACAAACATAAATCCCAAATTTGTTATAATCTTTGGTGCGAGGTTCGTATCAAATTATTTTTTTCTTTAAATTGACTGAGACTTCATTTGATGAATTATACAGAAGGTATTATTATTTTTAAGTATAACACAACAACTACAGGAAAATCCGTAAGGCGCTCTAGGAGCTGGTGCCTGTGCAAAAGTAGCGATTCACATTTAGTATAATACCTTAGGAAAAACGTTTTCAGGAAGTTTATTCCACGTAAACGCAGTTCTCCACATGAAAAAGTTTTTAAACAGTGAAGTTTGATGTGTACTGAGTTGAACTTCAAAACGATGAGCAGCCACAGTCCGTCGCGTATTCTTGATACGTTCGGGAAACCCGGGCAACGTGAATACCTTAATATTCTCTTGATCACTGTCGTGTAACTGGGGAAATTAAAACGAATATTTATATTAAGTCTTCATTTAATGAAATTACAAAATGTAATATCATTTTGTAATAATAATTAAACTATTAGATATAAGGACAGTTTTCAACATTGGCATAAATACCCACTTTGCCCAGCACCCCGGGTAAAGTGGATTCAGAACTAGGGCAAAGCGAACAACGACATTATTTTTCATGGAACTAAACATTAAATATAAAAAAAAACATCAAAAATTGAAGTAACATATAAAAAAAACATTTATTTCTGCAATGCCAATTACTGTAGTTATTACAAACAAAGAAATTGAACTCATGAATAAATGAACCTTGAAAATTAAAGGAACATTAAAAAAACATTTTTCTGAAATTCGTGAGATTCATTCGAAGATGACGCTTGAATAATGGACTCGGGCAAATTAGTTCTTTTTGGTGGAGGCAAAGTTTCTGAGTATTCAAATTGAATGTGCCTGCAAGTATATCGGCAGGTGCAAAATGATGATCACCCAAAGCATGCTTGTTTACAGGCCAAATCCATGCACTGCGTTGATGGCCACCGCAGTTTTGAGAAAAGCTGGTGCTAGCAATCTAGCTACATCGTACTGGTTAACGATGCGGCCGGGGTGAGATTTTTGAAACATTATGATCTCCCTTTCGAAATATGTTTTCAATGGGCCATATACAGCAACATGGGGTGCATTTTGTGGGTAGTATGGGTTGCTAAAGATGATATCACCACATCTTTTTTGGTTGCGTACGCAAGTGCAGAATAATATTTGTGACTTTCGTGGTTTTCTAGTATTAACAGAAATGTACTCCCAACCATTGGGAGTACACGTTCCTTGAGTCCCTGGCGGACTTCCATCAAGAAGGCTTGGCTGTATCTTCTTTCTAGCAAAAATTAAAAGAGGTGGAAGGAATTTAAGCTACCAGCTGCATTACAACAATGACAGTTGTGAATATAGGATGGAGTCGACCTAACTGTGGAGATGCAATTCCACTTTTGACATGTCGATATAGTGTAGCATAAGCTAGTCCGTATTTTTTTGCCGTCCTCTCAACCGATTCTCCCACCAAACACAAATTTATAGCGGCCCGAATGTTTTATTTACTCCAGGATTCTTGTGTTGTCTTTTTTTATTCATACACCATCTGCAATGGAAAAAACGCTATGAAGTAAATTCCATAAAACTGTATAACTTGTCATAACCGGGCAAAGTGAATACGGTATCCACTTTGCCCTTCAAGTACATTTTTGAGGTTATCCCAAATTACTAAAAAACTAGAGCATCTAAACTCGTAGTCTACGGATAACTGACAGCTACATAATCGTATATCAAATCCTGCTCATAACAAAGAACATGTCGCAAATAGAATTATAGTTATAAACGAAACACTCATCTCTGTAAATTTATATTATTTTTCCAAAACACACTCTGTCCGGTCACTGGCGTAGCGCGGTGCGAACTCGTCCCGACGCGACGTGTTTACTGCGCACGAGGCGGCAACTAGCGACTGTTGCTATGTTAACACGGCTGCCGGCCAAGGCAATGGGAGTTATAGGCAGTATTCGCTTGGCCCGGGGTATCTACCGGCTTTCTACCCGGGTTTCCCCTACCGCTCTTGGTGGAATCAAATGTGTCAAGTCACTTGAACACCTCTCGTGAAAACATAAGAACAATAATCCAAAGAAGGTCTGATCTGAGCTTTATAAAGCATCGAAAGTTGCTGGGTTAGGAACAGTGTTCTAAGTTATTGAGAAGGAATCTTCGCAATTCCAGCGACATAATTGTTCCAAGACAAATTGGTGCCCATTTCAACCCCCAACAAACTTATCGAAGCAGATAGTGGAATTGTCTGTCCTAGCATTATTATATCCGGTTCGAAGACATTTATCTTTTTGGAGAAAACTGATGGCTCAGTTTTCGTGGCATTGAATTGAACCTGGTTACTTGACCCCAATTCGAAATCGCCTCAAGATACTCATTAAGATATGCAACCTCCTGCTGCCGGTGAAGATGTGTATCCGCAGCCAATGTCTTGGAATCCAAATATCAAACTGGGATCTATAACAATGAATTGATATTCAGCACATGTTGGTTATGGGTGCCAAAGTGCTGTAATGGAGAAAGTTTTCTCAAGAACTTTTGTACAAGCGAATACCTTTAATCTTTACTTGCGATAGTGTACCCGATGAAGAGTACCAGCTTTGGAGCTTATTATTGTAAGCAATACGTACAGTACTGAAGTTCTTTCTTATACCTAAAACTACGCAAGGTCATCTGCATATAGGCTAATTTCAAGAAGTGTAGTTTATTCTTCTATATTATTGATGGCTAGGAGAAAAGTCGTTGAACTTAAGGAATAACCTTGATTTTTGTCAAAAAATTTAAAAATTTTGTGAAAAAATAATAGAAAAAATATATTAATCGATATATTAATCGTCTTGGTCGATGATGAATTATCAAAGCATCAATACGACAATTTGTCCGACAAAACACCGACTGAACAGATAAAAACGTCTCAAAACTATACTTACTCTACAAATAGAAAAATAATAAAAAAAATGTCAGTTAATTGTTTGTCATTCAATAATTGTGATGAATGAAAAGGAAAAGAGCATGGTCAATATCATTGCAAAGACAGTTTGCGAACGAGTGCATTGGATTAGAATAGTTCTAATTTCCTCTAACAATTACTCAACAGTTCTCTAGACAGACAACTACCTCAGAAACACACACTACAAGATGCGAGTATCAAAACATACAACTAAATTCAGTTTTGTCTCATTTCCAACATGTCTTTGAGAGGAGTTGAAAGCATGTTCGTTGTTTCCATTATTGCCTCCAGTAAAGATCCTGTTAAATTTAATTGGTTTTAGTGGAGGGTTTATCACACAATTTATCCGCTGTCGTCCGACACGAGACCAAACTGAGATGAGGATTCGGGAAATTGCTGCTGGACCAGTGCAGAAATCCATTACGGTTTACACCGATAAGCTGGAACATGGATTTGAAATCACTTTGAAGTGCTGTTTCATGAGGTAGTCAAATGTTGTTTGGGCAAGAAGTTATCCACTGAAAAGCTAGGTTAATTCATTTTCAGACCATCTTTTATTTTCCCAACAGTCCTTGTAGTTGCCTTTTATAGTTGTTTATAATTGAGAGTCAACGGACGGACGCATCGATTTTCATTTCAGACTAGTTTTTTGATCGCAATCTCAACAGAAGAAGAAAGAAAGTAGGAAGATCGAGAAAAAGAGGAGGACGGGGTTAAAAATTGAATAACCAAAAGAAATTGTATACGATATTCCTAAAATGTTTCCAAAGAAGTTCAATTTAATGACTGTGCTTATTTTGGAACTTTAAATAAGTACGTACCTAGGGTTGTGTGATCCACTTAGTAAAACAAAACTAACACTCTTGCATCCTTTTTCAATCACGTGTGTCGCATTGAGGTGTGGGTAAGGTCGTTTGAATTCATTTTGTCTCGCAATTTTTTTATTTTGGGATCACTCAATTCAAATTGAATATTAAAAATAACAACCGTAATGAAAGCTTGAGGTAACCGACTAATTTGATTGGATAAGGATAAATATCTATATCGTATGATATCGTCTAAATAGCTTTGCAATCACCAAATTGTATGTGACCATTTTTCTAAATGAGTATATGAGCTATCCTTGAAAAATAGACATATATAGGTACCATCGCAGACTTTTGTAAACCTATAGGTTTTGTACAGAAAGCACTACCGTCCCGACTTTGCGCGGGTATCGTCTTCTAATTTAAACCACCTTGCACAAAATATTATTGAATTATACACATAAACCTTTTTCACGAATCACTCCGTTAATTGGTGAAAACTAAATAGAAAAATGTCGTTCGTTTTTGAGTTAATCGTGTTCAATGAGACAGATAGACTGGTAGATCTTGTTTTATAATATGTAGTTTAAGTGTAAGGAGTATATTTTTCGAAGAGTTGAATTTTTGAGAAAGAAAAGTTTTGGTATTCCACTTCTCCATCTTCATACAAAAAATATGGAAAAATCTTCACAAAGAAAACATGAAAGCAATAAATTTCAAAAATGAACTCTTCACAAAGATGTGCAGATCATGCAAAGAAGTAACTTTCAGACACAAACTGTAAAAAAAGATCCCCATATTATTTTGTATAAAGTCTTTCATTAAACGCTTCCTATGTTTGAATTGAAATAAAACTAAGGGTGTGTGAGATATTATCGAAATTTTTCATTCGTTTGAAAGACTCTTGCGTATAAATCAGGCTGAATTTGACCCATGACATGGATTATGTTGGCTTCGAGAACTGCTGTGTTTTGTGGCGTATTTGCATACGCCTGCGACTTAAGAAAACCCCACAAGAAAAAGTCCAACAGGGTCAAATTGCACAATCTCGGTGGTCAGTTCAAATCACCTCCACGTGGGATGACTATGCCTTCAAATCGCTCGTAGAGAGTATTCAATGTAGCATTGGCTGTGTGGCACGTAGTGCTTTCCTGTTGAGACTACATGTCGTTGGTTTCCAGATCATTCCAATTCAGGTCAAAAGAAGTTGGTAATCATCGACCTATAGTACTCACCGTTGAAAGTGACGGCCTGGCCAACGTCGATCTCGAATAAATATGAACTGATGACGCCGTCAGCCAAAAATCCACACCTAACAGTGAATTTTTCGAAATGCATTGGACGCTCTTGAATCTCATGTGGATTCGATAATTTTGATTATTCACTTACCCATTCATCCAGAAATGGGCCTCATCGCTAAAAATGATTTTTCGATGAAAATTAGGGTCAGATGCCAACTGCTCCAGAGCCCATTCAGCGAACACACGTCGTTGTCCATTGCCGTTTACCTTCAGTTACTGGGTCAGTTGAATTCTGTACGGGTGCAGGCCCAAGTCATGCTGAAAAATGTGGGCTGTGACGCAAAATAGGCTGCCCACATTCTTCTGCACACTCTCACAGACAGCGGAGATGTTTTGGGCAGATCTTGCATTTTGTCGAAGTACGGTTATTGGTCGATCGTTTACTGAACTAGTGGACTCAAATTTATCCACCACATTGCGAATAGTCGTTTCGAAAGGAAGATAATTTGCCCAAACAGAACACACTATTTCCACGTGTTATTGAATACTATATCCGTTCATGGTGATTTTGAAAAACATACTGAATATATAATAACTAATTTGACAGATGTAGCTTCAACAAGATGGCCGTTGTCAATTGTCAAAGTTCGGAAATCCCTGTTGGAAGACCCTATATGATTGCCAAAATTTATAAATATAACAGTTACCTACTGACAGCAGTATTGGCAGTAACTTTCCGTAATAATATTCTCAATTTGATATCTATAAGGCATGTTTTGGACGGTTTGGACGGTTTTAATTGGCACTGTTCAACTTTGGTTGAAACTGAAAATAAACCAAATCGACCGAAACCCATTAACACGTACACAGTTACTGTACGATTCAGATGATGTTCTATGTTTCAAGTCGAAACGTAGGCATAGTGAAAAATGAAAATGGAGAGAAGTCAAGTTGTTGTCATGTTGTTACTTTATAGTTAAATAGAAAAACATGGAAGATGGCTAGACAGCATCCTCTCGATATTTTTATCAGGAATTTGGAGCATTCTACACCATATTTTTGAAGATGAGGGAGAACGAAGCAATTTTTTGATTATATCAGAATTTTGGTGAAATCATTTGATGAATCACAATTGGAGCTCAAAGATAGTTCTCAATTTTTGAATACTTTCAAAGATCATTTTTTCCGTCAGGAAATCAAGTTTACTCAAAATTTGTACACACTTGTGCCGTTTCACACGTCACTTGTGCGATTCCTGCGTCATATATTTTTCACTTTTTCTCGCAGCACTCTTTATTTGAATCAAAAATATTTTCTAAAACATGCGTAAAAATCAGCACTGAAAGTTGAGGAAATATAAGTATTGTTTTTACATATCATCAACACCTGCTACATGTAAATTGGCCCAATTTAAAACCCTTGCTACATGTAAATTGGCCCAATTTAGAATCCTTGCTTCATGTAAATTGGCGCAATTTAGCAGGTATGCATATACTATTTCCTGCCATACATTTTATTTTTGAGAAAATAAGTAACGTCTGAAGGCTCTGAGATCTTAGTGTGTGTAAAAATTTCATTGATCTTCATTCCCTAGACACGAGTTTGAAATTACAGAAACTTTTGGAACATATTGATCACGAGGAAATATTCGGCACTATACTTTTCCTGTTTGTTAAGTATCGACTGTAAATCTCATCACTGTTTCACACTTGTAGGGACTGAACACATTTAGACCATATTTATGCCTTGTGTAACAGAGTGTCCTCTAGTTGTAATGCAGTCAGAGTAGTCGCAAGTGAACTTGGTTTAAGAGCAGCTAAGACTTTTAATTTTTCTCTGGTGGAATCTCACCTGAGATATGGAATTCCATTTTAGGGCATATGTAGTCATTATCTACTACAAAATATTTTAATTTTGCAAAAACGAGTCGTAAGATATATGTGCAAATGAAAATGTACAGACTCTTGTAGATTACTCTTTACCATTCATGGAACTCTAACAGTAACTTGTATTTTTATAATGAAAACAGTGTGTGAAATTGAAAAATATTTGAACAAATTTCAATCCTCACTAACCCATTATGTGACAAGGCAACCAAAACATTAACGCCAGCCGTGAAAGCCTACATTCTTATATTAATCCAACAACATGAAGTTGAATATAGAATGAAGAAAATCACTTTTGTTTAATTTCTACTTGAAAATGGTCTAATAAACCAAAACCGGTCATAACAAATAATAAACTTAGTAGAAATTAGACAAAAGTTATTTTCCTTAATATATATTACCAGAATATGGTTCATTTTCTTTATTCTATACTCAATACGAATTTCTACAAAAAAATAGGTCACCAATAAAACAAACATTAAGTTGCCAATACTAATGACATCAGTCATATAGGATTATGTTGTCTATAACGGTTGTAAAATGTTCAATCATTTGTCAAATAATGTAACAGAAATAAAATCTTCACAATGCTTCAGGAAGGCTGTGAAAGGTATTTTAAGTGATAGACATTAATATACAATAATTTCATAATGAAAATCTCAAAGAAATATTTCATTTATCATTTACCAGTATACTGTACGACTTATATGTTTTTATATACAGTGTGTAAAATTCAAATGGAATAAATTCTTTATTTTGTTTACGGTACATATTTTAACAAAATCCCAAAACACGTTAAATTTAAATTATGATTTGACGTTCTTCAACGAAAGAATGCTACCCCAACCTTCAACCCCCTCCAATTTTTTAAATGAGAAGTATAGGCTTGTGCTATATCGTTTGGAAGGTCTCTTCATTCTCTATTCAAAAATGTTATCGTTTTCAAGTTTATTGCAACAATTAAGATAAAATACACTCGAAACTTATTGCAACATAATCAAAACTGAGGTATGGATAATGAGAAAGTCAGTAAAAACTATAGCAATGTTTTTTTAAAATGGTATTCTTTGAAAAACTGTAAATTATTTCCGTGGCAACGTTAGTTGAAAACGTCTTGTCAACTCGTTTTTCATGTTACAACATTAGTTGTCAGTATTTCAATTTAAGATTGAAGTTCGTTAACTTCAAGTTTGACAAATGGTTAGATTAACGGAAATGCATAAAATAACAGTTTTACAAATGCTTGGTTATGGAGAGAAAACCCGAACAACAGTAAGTAGCTCGCCTATTTCATGAGAAATTTACAAATTCACCGCCCATATCTCAACGAACAATAAGCAATATAGATGAGCAGTTTCGCGAGTTTGGTCAATTGGGGCAGATAAAAAAAGCAAGTGCCAATGTAATGAGTGATGAACTCAAATTAAATGTGATGTTTGAGTTTGAGGAAAATTCACATACATCGAGTAGACAGGCATCCACTACAATAACTGTTAGCCATACATCGATAGTAAACATATTAAAAGAAAATAAAATGCATCTCTATAAAATGATACCTACTCAGGAGCTCATGGAAGACGATTTTGATAGCAGAACTTATTTTCGTGAGCAAATGATGAATACCAATATCATCCAATTAGAAGACGTTATGTTTTCTGATAAGTGTATTTTGTCTCTTAATGGTCATGCTAATCGGCAAAATTGCCGCTACTGGTCAACGGAAAATCCTCACCGGATGAGAAAAGAACACACGTAATACCCTCAAAAATGTTGAAGTTTGGGCAGGGATTGGTCCCTTTTTTATTGAGGGCAACTTGAATGGCGATAATTATTTGGCACTACTCTAAAATGATGTCATTCCAAGTTTAGCAAATTTATATTCTGATCCAGGAAATCCTCAAGTTTCAGTGAATACGATATGGTTTCAGCAAGATGGAGCACCACCACATTACCAAGCTGATGTCCGGCAATACCGCGATACAACATTTCACACTCTGTGGATAGGGAAGCGAGGAACGATTGAATGGTCAGCGCGATCACCAGATCTTTCATCATTATATTTCTTTGTATGGGGATATGTAAGGAGCAATGTGTACAACACTAAACCTTCAGATTTGAATGACTCAAAAGGACGAATAACGCTTGCGATGAGGTCGGTCACGCCTGATATGTTAAATGATGTTATTTGAGATTAGGATGTTGCCAAGGCGTTCGCGGTGAACATTTTGAACATCTACTTCGTTAACATCTATTATTAATTTTCGTATTCTACATTTCATTACGTTTTACATTACACTTTAGTTTTTGAGTGTATTTTATCAAATTTCGGTGAATCACACACACACACAAAACCGATCCGAATGGAACCGCATATACGTGATACAGTTCTTACACATATTTTTTTGTTGATCTTAATTTATGTTTCAAATCGCATTTCAGTAGAAAATACCTGGGTTTATTTTTTGGTTTAGGGAGCGTTGAGAATGTAAATGAATTGTTTCGAGAACACGGTATCCGTATTCTCTGAAAAAAGTTATTTGAATGAGAAATTATAATCACACTGCGACAAAGAAGGATAAGACCAGATGATGTCTATAATAACGAAAAATCTCATACAACAATAATTCCCAGCATAAATATGTGAAAAACTGACATCACTGAACGAAAATTGTAAAGCCTCTTGATTTTATACCGGCATTTATATTAAAATGAATAGGTAGGGATTTTCGTTTCTGCTGCTTTTGTAACTGAATGAAATGAACATTGAAATGAAGTTGCATAAATTAAGTAACATGAAGTAGAAAACAATTTTCATCCAATAAATTTCACAACTTCAGTTGATTTGTAGAGTAGGGTTAGATCTGAAATATTTCAAAACTGGACTCAAAGAACTTATTGAAGGAATGGTTTCTCACACGAATTTGTAGGTTTGCCATTAAAATGAAGAGTTTTATAAATCATGCAACTAGCTACATTCACTGGGCACTTAGAAAATTAGGCAAAATTTGAAGTTTGATAACGTTTTCAAAAATTTCGTTGATTTTTTTAACAATTTGTAGGTAAATTGTTCGTCTTTATAGCTTACTTCGGGAGTTAAAAAAATGCTCCCTTATGACATTTTGTTTTCCTAACTCAAGTATTAAAACACTCTGACTGAGTATGAAGTTTAGGAAGAGTGATAAAGTCAATACTCCTATATTTCGATAACTTGATTTTGGTTCATGATTGTATTTGAAGATACACGCAAAAGCGCAGAAGAATACAAAAAATGCTGTCTCTCGACACGAGTTTCGTTAACCAACTGAGAATCATCAGGAAATGACTAAAATTAAATTTAGATTACTATCAATTTGGTGGTAATCATATCCTGATGATAATGCCAACTCGGTTAGTGAAAAGTACGCTGGGAGATAGTATTTTTGTTCTGGTGAGGAAAAAGTGTTTTCAATAGATTCAAAATTTTGACTTTGATTTCAACTAATGAATACGACTTCAAATTCGAAATTTCAACTTCAACCTCGTAATTTGAACTCGAAATATAGAGACCAATCTCTGAATTATGACTTTTTCGATATCAGGATTTGAATTTATGAAGAAACGATGCAGCTGTTATTACACTTTCCAAATATGCACTGCAAATTTCGAGTTTGAAGCCACAATTTCAAGTTCGAGGCCGAAATTTTGAGAATAGAATCGCAATTATGAGATTAAATTTGAACTTTAAACTCGAAATTTCTATATCGAAGTCAAAATTTTGATTTTTGAAACCGGAATTTTCAAGAAAAAATGATAAAAATATGTGTTTTCTGTGTTCACACTGTACAATGCAGCCTCTTTACAATGATTTTTGCTAGACAGGCTTATATAGCAGACATCCAGGAACGTTTTATTCTAAATTCGTCTTTGAGGAATTGTCCTTTCTCAGCAGTACAAACGAATAATGAAATGAAGCGTGTGATGGCCCTAAACGTAAGTGAATCAACTGTTGGAAGAAGATAAAATGCAGCAAATTCTGCATCAAGAAGACCTGCAAGAGGACCACAGCCAGAGAGCATCCTTTCACTTGGCTGCGATATTCTGAAGATGGTCGGAGCGTAATGCCTAATGTACATTACTGAGTTTAAAGGTGAGTTTTCAAAGAGGTTCGGTTATATATGGTGTGGGGAATGAAGCACCAATTTATATGTTCCCAACAGACAGAGATGGCAGGACCTAGTTTCTTTTAATACACGATAACGCGTGTTCTCATAAATCTCTGAAACGCCGAGATTAACTGAAAAATGATAAAGAACGCACAGTCCAGAACTAAATCTCATCGAATACGTTCGCGGGACGAATTCGAATCCTGGTACCTACACCTGGAACTCTGGACGAATTGCGAAGAGCACTCCCGGAACAATGAACAGCTATTCATGAAGATAATATAAGTTGCCACCAAGAAAACAAACGGTGTCGTCAAAGCTCGGAGAGGGGGTAAATTCCGATAATGATACTGATTTTTTTTTTTTATTATTATTTGTTATTGTTTGATTAGGTTAGATTTGATTTCATGATTCAAATTGAATTGTTCACTGTAATTTGTCCCATGGCTGCGAGGTTCTAACCGCACACACCAGCCAGGAGACCAGGTAAGCTGTAGTCGATAGGTGAGAATCTGCAGTTCTGGAATCGTATTAGTGGACCATTTCTGGAATATCTTCTATGATAGACATAATTGCATAGTGGCCGATATTGAGGTTGTCAGACATTTAACACAACTCTGTCCATCAGTACCGCTACTACTATATCAAAAAAATAGCTCCACAATTATGTATAACTAACCCGCTATATACAACACACTCCAGGCTGGCTCCGGTTCTCAATTTTAAAATGGAACACCCTTTATATTGTAACATTTTGTGATTTCTGAGACAATTCTGGATCGGAATATTACATTTTTGAAAGTTTCTATGCCTTCTTAATTTTTTCAGAGACACGTTTTCAATTGCATCTAGGTGGCCATGATCTAAGGATCATGATATAAGGTTATATCAAAAAATTACAATCGCAGAGTTTTTGTAACTAGTATGTTTGATAAGAATGAGATAAGTTGGCAAAATTACATTTTCATGTCTATAGTCTATTTCAAAAGAGTGTAGAGTAATAAAATCTCATTAAGTATTCAAAAGCGCTACAGGGTGATCCGTCAATAAATTCTGTCACTTCCCTAGTCCGCATTGCAAAATTATGTCGTTTCATAAAGAGCAGGTAGGTATCACCCTGTTTTAAGGGATTTGTCCATTGNGTTTAATAGGTATTGCATGATTGGTGGGCAGGGTCAAAAAGGGATTATTATAATGACATGGCACCTCGGAACTAAGTGTTAACCCTTTTTTGAGAAATCATGCTCAAGTATATGAACCCAAATTGCATATTAAATAAGTTTACAAGAACCACTAAAATTAATCTTAATCTTTTTTTAAGAAATTTTACTTACCTAAATACATGTAGGTACTTAGTTTTAGACCAAATTACTTCCCAAAAATGGCCTTTTATTATTATCTATGTCTGTAATTTTTAATTTACTTTAATTATTAAGTTTAATAATCCTAAGATTTGCCTACGCCCATGGACGACAACGAAATTCAGGCAAATTTTATGACACTTCATGATTTATTACTCTACACTCTTTTGAAATAGACTATAACTATTACTTTTCAAATGGAGACCATTTTTTAGCAAGCACTTCTCGAAAAAAGGATTTTTTGACGAATCTAACGATACCAATAAAATATTACTAGGGAAAATACTTGATAATGTATTTACTTTCGTCAATTGTGCCACGGATATGCATGATGCATAATATTTTGCGGGTATTTCCATCAAGTCTTCTTTGAAGAACAAAACACTTACTTAGGTTATGACCGTGACATAATTTTTATGAGCAGAAGGTAAATGTGTATTGATTTTCGTTAAATTTGAGTTGGATTGCTCAGAGATATCCCAACTGATAACATCCATCCCATCAGAATTTTCCGTTCGTTTTGGATTGTTTTAGGCAAGAGGGAAATCGAAAGGCAGAACAGTTTCTTTGAGAAAAATTAATAGAGAAATGTAGATGGATCACGAATCAGCAAGAAAAATACTGAAAAAGCACGGATATCGTGAATTTAAATATCAGTTATATCAACATTTGTATGTTGACGTTGACGTTGGCGATAGACGAGTAGTGTTTTGTGATAGGTTGCTTCAAAATCATAGAGTAGAAATGAGAAATGAGTTTCTTCTCTGTGCAAGTGATTATATCTCTATCATAAAGTTGAATTGGCAGGGAGTTGGTATTCCTTTTTTTAGACTTTTCATTACTGCAATATTTTCATTTTGAACTTTCTTATTGTATGTATGATCAGTTTTCAGAAAGATTCGTGCTGTATGAATTGTACTGTATCATTTTTCCGTTATAGTACTAATAATTTATTGCGAATGAGCTCTATTCAAAACTAGCTACTAATAAATGCCATAAATAATGATATTCACCATCTCCGTTGCAAATATTTCAAAGAGCTATTTATACAACTGCACATTCTGCTACGTCAACTCAGTCATCTGCAATTAGTTCACTATCAGGAATTTATGTTTCATTTTAGTTATTTATTAGCGGATGTTACGAATAATTCAACAGAGTTGACGTTATTTTGATTGATTCCACATTATCAGCTTTCGATCAGAAGATATTCATCATGAAATCAAAGTTACTCCCTGTATTGCATATACATTGTTATTTGGATATTTCACACAACCAAACCCAAATGGAACCACCTGATATTAGACAAGTCATAACTTCTTGACTATCAGATTTGATATAGGTAAATGGTATGTAAAGAGGAGAGTTTAACATATTTTTTACTTTTCGGTCACTTTCGGATTCACCGCAAATGACTCCGCTTCTATATTTTTAAATGGATCATCCTGCATATTATAACATTTTTGGATTTCTCAGACAATTCTGGATCAGAATGGGACATTTTCGAAAGTTTTTACGCCTACCCAATTTTTTCAGAGTCACTTTTGAAATTGCATCTAGGTGGCCATGATCGTTAACTAATCTAAGGTCATCAGGCGATATCAGAAAATTACAATCACGGAGTTTTAGTGACAAGTATGTTAGATATGAATAAGACAAGTTGACGAAATTACATTTCCGTATCTAACTAATATTTTTCAAATGGCGACCATCTTTTGACAAGCAAAAGGATATTTTGACCAATCAAACAATAGGTATACCTCAAGTAAATGATATAGTGCAACCTACCTTCCAACAGCTCCCCTTTAATGATATAGTCAGGGAACTGACTAATATCGTTATTCAATCATCATTTCTGATTACATACAAATCACAAACACTTTATAATATATACATGGATTTTAGTTCTTTATTTATATGTATCATTTCTAGAAAATAACGTTTGTAGGAATTTTGTTCAATTTCTAAAATACTAGCATTAGTATAGTTCATTTGGTGGTCTAATGAATTTACATGTTCTGATAATGCACATGATAAAACATTNAATATTCAAATGCACCCAAATCTTATTCACTGGTATCTCTTTTTCGCATTGTTCACCATCGCCATTGAAATCACTACACTGGAAAAAGTCTGCGTTATTTTCACACTCGTTATTACTGTTAGTACTTGTCCAAGGACGCCACATTTTAAACAGATAACAAAAATTTTAAGTAATTATAACTGCACCAATATCGAATTTCAACACTCAAATCGCGATCAGTTCCTGAACTGAACACGACGGCTATAACCAATGCCGCATTCCCCGATTTCTATTCGTCACCGTAACATGACTTCAAATTTAATTTAATGACTTTTCAGCCAGTCATAAAACTCGGTTAGTAAAAATTATCCAATACGAACCGCCAAGTCTACAGTCCAGGTGTACTAGTTCGCTGAAGGTTTATTTCATTGTTTTGTTTTTTTTTGGCCTTTGAGAGTGACGCCAACTTCAACTGTGCACAATATCGTTTACTTCGACTTTTCTATACTGATTTATTTGCAAGTGGATTACAAATAAGAACATACATTGAATATCACTGAGGAAAATTCTTTATGATAATTTATTAACATTGGTCAAGTTGCCATGGATGGGCATGATGCATAATATTTTGCAGTTATTTCCATAAAGTCTTCTTTGGAGAACAAAACACTCTCTTAGGTTATGACAGTGACATAAACTTCATGAGCAGACGGTAAAAGTTTCTTGATTCTCGTTAAATTTTAGTTTAATTTTCCACCGAAATAATGTATATTCAAAGTGAAAAAGTGGATATGTTGTTCAAGGTAGGCTGCTGAGTTGTTTGCTCAGAGATATCCCAATCGGCAACATCCATCCCATCAGTATCTTCCGTATGTTGAGAATCGTTTTAGGCAAGAGGGAAATCGAGAGGCAGAACAGAGGTTTATCATAAATGAGGAGACTGAGATTAAACGTTTTTGCTATGATTGAGGTTGACAAAACGGTTTCTTCAAAAGAAATTAGTCGAGAAATTCAGATAAGTCACGAATCAGCAAGAAAATACTGAGAAACGTGGATATCGAGCATTTAAATATCAGTTACATCAACATTTGTGTGCTGACGATGGCGATAGAAGAGTAGTGTTTTGTGATTGATTTCTTCAAAATCATAGAGATAACCCAAATGTTATCAACTTTATTCCATTTTCCGACGAATCACAGTTTACAAATAATTGCTTGTTTAATAAGCAAAATTCTCGGTATTAGGCCCAACAAAATCAACAATAAGAGAGGGCAATTGGACCAATATTGTTTCAAGGGCAGTTAACAGGGTTTAGGTACTTAGGTTTTCTTCAAAATGAAATCGAGGATCATCTCAATAATCTACTTTTAGCAGTTTTACGGCAAATTTAGACTTTCAAATCAAAAGAAAGGAACCATACAGGCCATACGCCTCAAATGTTGAGGTAAACAAATGAACGAGCTGAAATGTGTCTTGAACAAGGAGAAATGCACTTTGTTTACTATAGTGAAATTTTTAAGAAATTAGGATTTTTCAAGAAATGTAAGTGCATCTCTGAAATCGCTAAAACTCCACCATGGTAATTTTCTATCACCTGAGGTCCTTACAATAGTTTACGTCCCTTCATGACTACCTAGATGCAATTTCCAAAGCAACCCTGAACAAATCAAGTAGGCGTAAAAACCTTCGGAAAATGTCACATTCTGATCCAGAATTATCTCAGAAATCCAAAAATGTTGCAATATACAGGGTGTTTCATTTAAAAATTCAGAACCAGAGCCATTACCGGTGAAAATAAAAGCGACCAGGAAGTAAAAAATATGTGAAAACTCTCCTCTTCAGATACCATTCACCTATATCAAATCTAATTTTGATACACTCAATAGTACAGAATTTATGAATCGTCTAATAGATTCGTTGACACCCAGTATATAGTGAAATCCAAGTTTAGACGTATCTGGAGAACGTAGTTGGTATTATTTTGCGAAATGTACTGTTTCTTGTTATACATCATACAATAAACTGTATTAATTAGTTTTAATATGGATTTCCATCGCGTATCGGCCAGTATAAAAAATNGTAGTTCTTTGCTCACCTTGGATAAATTTTACGTACTGTGTTCACTACATATGTCATTTGTCAAACTAAATATTTTCTATAATCAATGATGACCTTATGTCAATGTCAAATTTTCACTTCCTTTTATTCCTCGTACACGTTACTCAGCAATCTGGAATTAATTTTACAAAAAAGTTTTGAACAAAATAATAATATGTTAAACCCAGAAAGGTACTTATTGTAATGTTCATGTCTACTCAAAGTAGTGTTTTACTAAGGTTTTGCACTTTTGATTCTACAGGATCTTCTTGTATATACTTGACGAGTGAGTAATTCAAAAAAGAATTCAAAGTTCCGTGTTAGGAGTCACACGTTAAAAGGTAAGACCTCGTTAATCCTTAGCTAGCACATGTTTCGACTTCTGAAGGTTGTAGTTCGTAGGGGTGCGACAGTTGGTTAACGTAAAAATAGATTTTAAACCAGATTTGATGATGATGTGAAAGCCGAAAGCGCTTAAAAATTCACAAATAAATTATTCACACTTAATACGACTCTATTCCTAATTTATTAGTCACTTGTATGCAGCTTTAACAAATCTCACCCTAGACTATAAACTGGACTAAACCAGACTTGAAACAACGAAGGGAGAAGACGTGATAGTTCCATATTAGCTGATATTGAAGAAGGTAGATTATTGTTGAATTTTTTCATCAAAACTAATGATTGTGGATACTAACAATCAAAACGTCGTGAAGTAACTTGATTTGAAAGCTTTTAATTTTCATTTGTTTTCAATTGCTCAATTTTCAATTGTTTCCAGTTTTTTATTAATTGTGATTTCATTTTTTCTGTTTATTTTATTTTTTGTTCCTCTGAGGAGTTTATTTTTTTCCGAAAGGAAATTTTTGAGTATTGTTTTAATGAAAGTCATGAAAGTACTCATTAGAACTGGAGCAACTTGTGATGATGGTATTTTTTGGGTACACCATGGTTACTATATAAGAGGTTGCGAAATAGGGTCGATTTCAGACGAGGGGATACCTGAAGAAGAGGGGGAGGTGTGGTTGCAAACAAGGTTGGCATCAGTGACAGAGACAGAAATTTTGACGTCACTGATACTGAGTTTAAATTTTAGAATGAAAGTAATGAAAATTACTTTGTGAATTTAGTTCATGGATGGTTAATGAATTTTCCTAAAGTTTCTTCACTGAACATTTTTATCGATAATAAGTGTTCAATAGTTTGTTTATTTTTTTTTATAATAGGTATGGAGTGTATTAATAATGAAAAGAGAAATGAAAATTTCTATTGTTACGTTTCAATTTAGCACTAGATCAAAACTGCTTCTATGTGGGCACCCAAAAATATACTATTGTTATCTTGCTACTTTGCTTAATGAAAATATAGCAGGGGTGTCGATTAGTCAACTAGACCCTATTGAATGGGGGTTGAATCTCACTTTGTTTTCTTTTTTTTATTTATCTTTTTGGGTCTTATTTGGTGATCCATTACTGGTCCAGCTTGTTGTGCCCTACAGGGTGATCTATCTTGGTGGTGCTACAGGGTGATCCATCTCCGCCGTACTACAGGGTGATCCACTACCGTCGGACCACGGGGTAGCCTAACACCATATACCGGGTGGCCCAAAAGGAGCACGCAAGTTATAATTGCTTTATTTGAATATTGGTGACATACTGACTTACTTGAATAATTGTTTGCCTTCTGTTTATTGATACCTGTTTGATATAATGTTTGTTTATTTATACCTGATTGATATAGTGATGCATTTGTGAAACGGAAATTGAGGTATTTTCTTCCTTTCACAATTGCTTGTTGACACCGATGCGCCTACGCCTGAGCTCACGCGACGCAAACGAGTTTGTCTTACCTTCCAATACTAGTATTTACGATTTCACCTACTCAATTTTCGTGGTTGTTTTACTCGACGTATTGTAGTTTTCTTTTGAGCGTCGTTACTACCGTAATTTATGGCTGATTGAATTCGTGGTTAGATACACCGCGCTCTTGTATTGACATTTGAACATCGCGTAGTAGTGTGAGTATCGCATTGTTGTCTTAGAAGCGTTGTTGGTTAATCTATGTAAGTTAGGATTACTGAATAAATCATATTGGGGATTTTTATCTTTTATTTCCAATATTAATTGGTAAGTTATTGATATTGTGAGTTATTTAGGGTATCTGGAGGATTAAATTTACCTGGCGCCCATTAAGATCAATTTGAAATTTGCTGAGTTGTTTAACCCACTCCCGTCTCCACTGTTTAGCTTAGCCGCGGATACCCATCTGTCTTATTTGTTACCGACAGATGATTTAGTCTCCTCTTGTGGTTTGTCGAGGTGACACTACGTTTTTTACCACTTTTAATTGTAACTAACGTTACTGCAGTTTCGTCCTATATGAACATTCCCAAACTTATATAATAAACTAACAATAATTCATTACATTCGCCAATATATACCATTCAGGTACTTGATTGAGTACCTGAATTTACAGTTCACAATGAGGATGTGCCAATTTAAAAACTGGAGAGTGAATTAAATCGATTTGATCATTTAACAGGTTGCACCCGCAATGTTCATGCTTGTAAATTTCCAAGGATACTAAATAATTGAGTTTGCAACCCTTCCTTGCATAGTGCAGAATTTCCGTATCGTTTAGATTCGGAAACTTGTAGTTGCATGCCAAGGAATGGTTTGAAAACGTCGAATCATGTTTTCCTAGTCTGAAGGACCTTTCATGTTCACCATACCGTTTTGTATTATTAGTTTGTAATTTTTCAATAATGCCAGGACATACGTGCTGTGAAAGTAAATGTTCAAAAATCCAATAAACATTGTGAAGCTCCCACAGATTTCCTTTTAATGATACTTTGAGACAGCAGTGGATACATTTTTGCCACAATTTCGATAATTGGGTATCCCTTCAGTGATCAACTTCAAAATGATATTTTCAAAAAGATTTATAGATTGTGCATAAAATACTTTCGGACACTTCCGAAATCCATTGAATACTGGAGTTACAAGATTTCATTTTTTTCCATTGGACTATCCCAGTGCCGAAAACCGAACTAGGTTTGTTTGCCAATCTCTTGTCTAGATCCTTCTGGTCGGTAGCTAAAGTTTTTAATCAAAACTTTACAGAATCCACAATTCCACCACAAACACAAGCGGATAGTTCAGTTGCACTAGCAGCCATAGAAAAAGGAAATCTACCACCTCAACAATTTGCATCCCACTCCACAGTCGATTTTCTGGAAAAGGCACCACTCCTTATTCCCACACTAGACTCCACAATGCCGGAAAATACTTTTCGACAAGGCACATCTTCACCGGCAGCAGGAGGTTCAATATCTTAATGAGGATCTAGAAGTGATTTCAAATTGGGGTGAAACTAACCAGGTTCAATTCAATGCCACAAAAACCCAGGCATCGGTTTTCTCCAAAAAGATTAATGTCTCCGAACCTGATATAGTAATGTCAGAAGAGACAATTCCGATTTCTCCTTCGATAAGTTTGTGGGAGGTTAACATGGACAAATAAATAACGACTGTCTATCCCACATATTGTTCTTATGTCTACTTTACAGACCAGTAAACTATGGAAAACAGTATTTCGAGAACAAGGTATTCATTGAAGTATCATAATGAAAATTATTTGTTTTTCCAATATTTAACAAAAATGGCGTACAATCTTTTCAAATAAACGATACTTGTTATGTGAAATTTCTTATTGAAAATAATAATTATCGAAATTTTCATCTCTCGCAATGTTCCTAGGCGAAATGATCTGGCAAATGTCTGTCAAAAACTACTTTTTTACTGAATAATACTACGATGGACATTGGATTATTTCCGTCATATATATGTGTAAGTTTTTGCAGATTTTGTTTGTTCGTAATTCAAATCATGCAGCCTCTTACTACACAACTATTGAATGTTTACAACTTTGAAAACATACCCATCAATTACCAGTTTTATCATTACGAAAGGAATTCGAAGAAAGGGATCTATTCAAATCTATTTGGTCATTGAACAATCGTTTCTCTTCCGAATATAATGCATCGTACTCATGACTGAACTCGTGCCTCTGCCAAAAGATGATTTGCAAATGTTCAATTGACTTCCTCATGCAAAAAACTACTTCTAAGTTCTTTCATTCTTTTGAAGAACGTTCTTCCCGTTTGGACAATATAAAATTTGGGACAAGAACCACAAGTCTTATATACTTCCGGTCGATCCTACACTGAAGTTTTGTCTTCGTTGTTTTTGAATACTTTGCTCAATGTAGGCTACGTCTGAATCTTTCTATGAACGAACGATATTATTGGTGAATCCACAATTGGTTAGTATTACGCTCACTATCGTTCTTTGAAATTGAATAGAGTTGTTTCAGATCTTGTTTCTGAACTGTATTAGAAAAAAATATCTCCGAACCTGATATAATAATGTCAAGACTGATGATTCCGCCCTCTGCTTCGATAAGTTTGCTGGGGGTTTAAATGGACACCAATATGTCTCGGCATCATCATAACGCAGGAATAGCAAATGCTAAGCTTCTCAAAAGCTTCGAAAACTGTTCCGAATCAGAACACTATACACACCTCAGCAACTTTCGATGCTTTATAAAGCTCAGATCAGACCTTCTTTGGAGTATTGTTCTCATGTATGAAGCTCCACCCCTAAGCATACCCTGAAGCTGATGGTTTCCATCCAGAAAAGAGCCACCCGTCTAATTGGAGAGGCGGATGGCTCTTTTCTGGATGGAATCCAACAGCTTCAGGATATGCTTAGGGGCGCAGCTCGTTGATAGTCACGAACATCGAAGAAATGTTGAAGATTTTCCACTCTTCTATAAATACTTTCACGGGAAGTGTTCAAGTGACTTGGCTCATTTGATTCCACCAAGAGCGGTACATATCAGAAATACGCGACAAACTCTGGCTGCCCATCGTTTTGAGGTTCAACTCAGTACACCTTGAACTTCACTATTTAAGAACTCTTTCATTTGGAGAACAGCGTTTGTGTGGTAAACTGATAACGTTTTTTCAAATGGATTTAGTCTCCAGCAATTCAAATCCAATGTGATTCGCTACTTTCGCACAGGCACCGCTCTTAGAGCGCCTTGAGGATTTTTCAAGAATAGTGAAACAATTCTAAAGTGTATAACACCCTGAAATTAACCTTTTGGTGGGAGCTTACACACTACTTAAATTTTTGTCAGTTGGCTATGGATAACCTAAAAATTTCAAATGTGATATGTTTCCTGGATTACGGCTATTTCCACATTCAGTAGTTGATTTTGACGGACACAGAATCACACCAGTCAATTATTCTGATCACACTTTTGGCGATGATGTGCTACATATTAGAAAAAGATAGGACCCAACACGGAACTTTGGAAGACACCCCATTAATATGTCTTCAATCTCAGAGTTTTTCAGTTGTTTTCATGTAGGATATGACAGGTACACTCTTTCGAAGACTCTTAATTGTCTGATGAAATCATAAAAAGTTGCAACTTTTAAAAAAGAAAACAGATTGTTATTGCTATTTTTCGACTTTCAATCATTGGAATTTTTCTTAATCCATATTTTGTGAGCAAAACCAAATGAACGAACTACGGATTGAAACAAAAATTTCATTGGTTAGTCCTAATTCATTTTGAAAGATGATGTTGAAGAAAATCCCAAATAGAGTATTAAAAATTCTAAAGAGAAGGGCATGCTCAATATCCCCTAAAAACAAATACATATCTAGAATTTGTCTACTTTTATTCCTGTTGGATTTCTTCAAGTACTCTCTTCTTATCCCTGTTTTTGATATTTAAAATTCAATACTTATTCTTAAAGAGTCCGGAGCGTTATTTATGTCTTTAAGTACCTACATTTTTTAATTATTTTGTTTTTTTTTTTGGAGCCAAAAATGTATGATTAGTGATAAATTATCAGATAATTTATAGACGCTGCGACCACACACTACTATTTTACTTGACACTTAGTTTATAATTTGATTTTTGAGTAATAACTGAGGATTTTCTTGAGTCTCATGGTTATACACGTTTGAAATGATTGTATTGGTTTTATGTGGAAATAGGAATTTTTCAACCTTTGCCTAAGAGAAGACAAACAAAATTATGTAGACTCATCAGATGTAGGCATAATTAAGTGTACTGGATATATTATTTATTATCCTCAACAAATATATACAATATGTATACAAGTATATACAATACAGTAAAAGTTTCGGTATATGCCCGAGGAGCAATAACACTGTTATTCAATATACAAGGTGGGGTATTTGAAAGAACATTTGTATCAGTTTATGGGATGATCATTGTTTATTTGTGCTAAATCTCGGATTGGAAGTGGATAAGGGTTGTACAATTTTTTATCAATTACTTAAAAGAATTTTGCAAAAAACTAAATACCTTCCTGCATTGTAGCTTTCAAATAAGGCATAATTTGATCCTCTTCCCCTATCTATAGGATTCTTTTGAGTGGTACAGAAATTTGGTGATGTATAATGTTAAGAAAAAAAAATATAATATATAATTCTCTTCGATACTGCAAAAAAAGTTTTGAAGCATTTTTATCACCCTTTGTTATTTGAAAGTTAGATATTGCCTAAAGCTGGTTTTCACATTGTCATCCTGTGTACGAATGCTTCTGTTATTTTGATTTATGTGCAATATTATATTTGTGAGCAACAACAAATTATAACTACCTATGAAATTAAGAAAACTTCTGTTCACATTCCGACACATTAGACAACACCTACACAACTGTTGTATATAAATTTTCATAGTCGAATTTGATTGGATAACGGTTTTGTATATCTTAAATGAAATTAGAGAACATGTGAATTATAGCTGTAAGGAATTAGATAAAATAATTTGTAGTTGTCTTCAAATTTTCACATTTAGTTTTTCACATACTTATATCAATTGTTATACGAAAAGTGTTTTAAATATTTTAATAACATAATACTCGACGAATTTACATTATTGAAATTTTGCCATGATTGACTTACTATATCTACTATAACCAAATTCTGTATAATTTCCGGAAGGAAAATACCCTGAAAATACGTCCGGTGTTTACCTCTCAATTGACAGTGCTGAATTTTCGAAATGCAGACAGACCAAGTCATTATAATTCAATGTTTTAATTACATCATATTGGTATCTTCTGAGCTGGAGGAACAATAATTTTCATATTCAGCAGCACTATTAGTGAAAACATCGAAAATGTCAGGGTCCATAAATATTGCGACACTTGAACCGGATCTGATAATTTTCAGTTTTTTTTCACCAATAAACGCTCTGAACGCTCACCTCATTTGACTTACCTTTCAACTCTTTTGAAAAATGTCACTCGGTATACCACTTGCTTCCTCGAACAGCAAACAATATCAATAGGGTGTTAATGAAGTAATTTGGGCAAATTGGGGTGAGAAAAGCAAACAAAGAAATTTTTTTCTTGGCAAGGTTCTGTCTTCATTTTAGGATCTCGTCGACAATGTTGACACTGAAAGGAAGAGATTTGCTCTCACTTGCTTTTAAGTTCATATTCTCGGTGGTTGTTGATGTGCTGAAGATTACAGAGGCATCGATGTATTTTTAATATGATGGAATAGTAATGAATATAGCCAAGAATTATTATGGTTGATAAAACTTGAACAAAAATTTTTATTACTCTGTGGAACCTCTTTTTGAAACATTTTTACCTATAACAAATCTAATAAAGTGTATATTGCTGTCGATGAGCCCAATTAATTGCAGTAAAAACTAACAATTACACAAACGGATGAACGGACACAAATTAAGATAAAGTAATAGAGTTATTGGAAAATAGATTAGGTCGATCTGAACATGTTATTACTTTATTTTGAAGTGTCATACAAGTAAGCTCTGTAATGGTCAACTTTTTCCTAATTCAACCGACTTTGTATCTCAACTATACTTTCGAATGTTTTCGAAAATGGAAAACAATTATATTATTCGTGAGCGATCAGATTCAAGTAAAACATCGACTATGAGAAGCAGGAAAAGTTCTCAGACCCACTTTAATTCCATGGGTACAATTATATTTCCCCCATACCTAATTGCATATTAATGTATGTAATGATGGCTCTGTGACCTTTTGTGACTAATGGACGTTTGGGTCATTGAATGAAATATTTCTAGGGTAGAGAGGATTGTTACTTGAATAATGAATGATTTACTTGCATACGTGGGGTAATGCATCAACCTGTCGATGGTTATTGCTCAGGTCAATAATTTCAGATTTGATGTATGACTAAGTGATTGAACTTTCCAGCGAGATGAGATACCCAATCAACTACACCTTCCATGTGAGAATAGCTGAAGAAATGTAATAACCACAAACAATATTTGTACTTGATCAACAAATAAAGACTTACCTGAAATGAAAAACACTGTCATATACAGTATACGATGTAATACTTAGGATAAAAAATATATTGGCCAACCCAATCAAACTCAAAGATCAAGGATGGACATAAAAGTTTTTAATCTTGATCACTTAGAGAAGTGACATCCAGTAACTAGGTAAAATTTATCAATTTCTTCTCTGTCGATGACAATTTCTTTGCATACGAAAGCGAGAAAATATTTCAAGAACACAAACTCTTTACAGATCTTTTTTTGGACTTGACTTTTTGGACCAATGAATATGTCAATTATCTTTGCAAATTTTTCCATCGGGTGTTGACCTTTGAATGAACGAATAACCACTAGAACAGACTAAGTAGTCCAGTCATATTAGGGGTTTCACCTCGGAATTGGAGATAGTCAGCTATACACTTCTATAAGTTTTTATGTTGGCACCCTCAAATTCATCCCAAAACCTACTCATCGTAGGGTGGCCGCGACAACCGATATCTGAGGTCAAAGGTGGAAAAAAAAGATTTTTTGCAAATATCTCGTTTCCTATGGGCTTTATGCAATTTGTATTCATTATCAATATTGTAGAAGGTTGAATTCTCTACAAATTTTCTCCGATATATATTTATATATCTTGACCCATTATCGAGATAGAGGGCAGAAAGAGCACAGTGTTTAGCTATTTTGACGATATTTCGGTAGTCAAGATTAAAAACACGCCGAATAAAGTCGATAAAATATTGTAAAAATATGATCATTGAAAAACCTGGTTTTGAAAAATATATTTTGTTTCTGCACACAGTAAGTGGCAGTGACACTCACTGTACTATTTGAAAAAGGAAAAACATTTTTTTGAGAATACTTGAGAAAATTACCCATTTGGATCAACTTGCTGCAGCATTTGAAGAAGAAAACTACCCTGTTCAAACATTATTTAGGAATGGAGTGCAAATCTTACATGTTATAGTACATGGTTATGGAATTTCCCTTAATAACTTTTCAATTGCACGAGTAGGTAAGTGTTATTGAATGAATAGATATTCAATTAATGACAAAATTATCAAATATAANTGTTCCGGAAATGTGAACATGTTTTTCAAACAATAATTTCAGAATCTCAGAATAGAATTAGCTAATCGATGCATCGATTTTTTTTCAATTCATACCCATGACGAATTAATGAGTTTTGGTATCAAAAAACAAATCTAAAAACGAAATATATTTCCAAATATTTCCTTCCTCCCTAATGAACCTATTATTTTCGAAAGATTGATGTAATCGTAGTACCCTAGATCTGTGAGTCATGAAAACATATCGAAAACAATTTATGAGTTGATATACGTTTTGTTCTACTTTGAAAAAGTATTAAAAGTATCGACAATAATGATGATAATGCGTTAATTTCGTTTGTGTAAAGAAATTGTTTTGCGCTTTGTGAGCGACATACGATTAATAGTTGTTGTATATTACAGAAAATGTATTCTTTAATGGATTATTTATTGATTTGTCTATTGAACGATTTATTATTTTGAACCAAAGAAAAACACTATAGTTTTAGACTGTAGCCTATTAATGATTCATAGCTGATAATAAACTACTAAAACAAAAGAGATTCGTTTCATTGCTTAATCCCGAATTGAAGGAACAATTAAGGAACTGGTTGAATACAGGTAGGTTATAATAAAAAACCAACATGTTTTTATTTGATGATGAAATTAGATGATAACATTAGGACCTGAGGAGTTTATTTTTTTCCGAAAGGAAATTTTTGGGTATTGTTTTAATGAAAGTGATGAAAGAACACATTGAAACTTGAGCAATTTGTGGTGATGGTATTTTTTGGGTACACCATACCCATACCCATACTATATAAGAGGTTGCGAAATAGGGTCGATTTCAGACGAGGGGATACCTGAAGAAGAGGGGAAGGTGTGGTTGCAAACAAGGTTGCCATCAGTGACAGTGACAGCAATTTTGACGTTACTGATATTGAGTTTGAATTTTAGAATGCAAATAATGAAAATTACTTTGTGAATTTAGTTCATGGATGGTTAATGAATTTTCCTAAAGTTTCTTCACTGAACATTTTTATCGACAATCAGTGTTCAATAGTTTGTTTATTCTTTTTATAATAGGTATAGAGTGTATTAATAATGAAAAGAGAAATGAAAATTCCTATGTTTTTTACCACTTTTAATTGTAACTAACGTTACTGCAGTTTCGTCCTATATGGACATTCTCAAACTTATACAATAAACTAACAATGATTCGTTACATACGCCAATATATACCATTCAGGTACTCGATTGAGTACCTGTATTTACAGTTCACAATGCGGATGTGCCAATTTAAAAACCGGAGAGTAAATTGAATCGATTTGATCATTTAACAGGTTGCACCCGCAATGTTTCTGCTTGTGAATTTCCAAGGATTCTAAATGATTGAGTTTGCAACCCTTCCTTGCATAGTGCAGAATTTCCGTATCTTTTAGATTTGGAAACTTGTGGTTGCATGCCAAGAAATGGTTTGAAAACGTCGAATCATTTTTTCCTAGTCTGAAGGACCTTTCATGTCCAGCATACCGTTTTGTATTAATAGTTTGTAATTTTTTAATAATGCCCGGACATGCTGTGAAAGTGAATGTTTAGAAATTCAATAAACATTGTGAAGCTTCCACAGATTTCCTTTTAATGATACTTTGAGCTACTATCCAGCAGTGGATACATTTTTGCCACTATTCCGATAATTGGGGATGCCTTCAGTGATCAACTCCGAAATGAAATTTTCAAAAAGATTTATAGATTGTTCATAAAATACTTTCGGACACTTCCGAAATCCATTGAATACTGGAGTAACAAGATTTAATTTTTTTCAGTTTTCCATTGCCTACCGGCATTGGCCTACCCCAGTGCCAAAAACCGAACTAGGTTTGTTGAAGCTCGAAACAGCTGCAAACTTCACAATCAGAGAATTAGGGATAAGCTGTTTGCCAATCCCTTGTCTAGATCCATCTGGTCGGTAGCTAAAGTTCTTAATCAAAACTTTACAGAATCCACAACATGAGCGGATAGTTCAGTTGCAATAACAGCCATAGTAAAAGCAAATCTACCACCTCAACAATTTGCATCCCACTCCCCAGTCGATTTTCTGGAAAAGGCACGACTCCCTATTCCCACACTAGAATCCACAATGCCGGAAATTACTTTTCGACAAGGCACATCTTCACCGGCAGCAGGAGGTTCAATATCTTAATGAGGATCTAGAAGTGATTTCAAATTGGGATGAATCTAACCAGGTTGAATTCAATGCCACAAAAACCCAGGTATCGGTTTTCTCCAAAAAGATTAATGTCTCCTATACTGATATAGTAATGTCAGAAGAGACAATTCCGCTTTCTCCTTCGATAAGTTCGTGGGAGGTTAACATGGACAAATAAATAACGACTGTCTATACCACATATTGTTCTTATGTCTACTTTACAGACCAGTAAACTAAGGAAAACAGTGTTTCGAGAACAGGGTATTCATTGAAGTATCATAATGAAAATTATTTGTTTTTCCAATATTTAACAAAAATGGCGTACAATCTTTTCAAATAAAGGATACTCGTTATGTGAAATTTCTTATTGAAAATATGAATTATCGAAATTTTCATCT
>NW_019290659.1:159823-176167 GCF_000500325.1 Leptinotarsa decemlineata | reverse complement strand
TCAGTTGACACGTCAAGAAGAGTGTATTCATCACGCCACTGAAGATGACTGCCGCAGTTGCAGTCGAAACATTTGGATATTATAAAATTTGCTTCCAAATATTTCTTGACTTCTCTGCTACAAAATGGAATGTTCCAAATATAAGAATTGTAGCGGTTGAAAATGCCGGCACTCACATAAGCTTCGTCTGTTGAAATAGAATTTAACGAAAAATCACGCACTCAGTTACAACTTTCCAGGAACCACTGGCAAAAAGTCATGCGGCATTCAAAATCTCCTGGTCTAAGTTGATGAACTCTGCTGGTCTTGTATGGCTTGAATTTGTGATTTTTCAAAATCCTCCTAACGTTAGTTCTTAGTAGGCCTGTTGATATTTTCAAACTTTGCGTTGACGTTATGAGATCATCTTCAATAGCTCCTTAAACGACTATTCCTTCTAACTTCTTATCCCTTGGCGCATAACTCTGTTCTGATACGCACATTTTGGCATGTCCTTAAGCTCTCTCAGTGATTCGATTTTTAGCTCCTGAATCGACACAAAACGCCGTCCTTTAATGGGTTTCTTTGATCTTGGGAACAAAAAAAGTCACAGGGCACCAATTCTGGTAAATACGGTGGCTTACGCATGATTACGGTATTACTCCCCACAAGTGGCGCATAACTTCAAGATATTACTAATTATTGACCGTACCATGTGGTGGCAAGAACTCCTGAAGCACTACGCCACGGTAATCAAAAAAAAAAACAACGGGAAAAACTTCGACATATAATCGAAATTGGTGTGCTTTTGTTAACTTTGACTCAGCTGGGCTCTTCTATTGCTATAATTAGACTTTTGTTTCGATATCATAACCATTTACCCATAATTCGACGTTTGCACACCATCCTTTGGAGGCCAAACATAAAAGTCCGAATCTGAACGATACTGAAATTTTGCTCTATGCAGGCATGGGTTGGAAACTCAACTTTTTGGAAATTTTGGAAATGAGGCGGATGTAATCTACTGAAAGACCGAATTGACCTGGTCTACTCGCCGATTTTCAAATTAGCGTTCCCACATTGTCACAGGTTGTCAAAACTCGGGTGATGAAGTCATTTAGAACCATCTACGAATCTGAACGATACTGAAATTTTGCTCTATGCAGGCATGGGTTGGAAACTCAACTTTTTGGAAATTTTGGAAATGAGGCGGATGTAATCTACTAAAAGACCGAATTGACCTGGTCTACCCGCCGATTTTCAAATTAGCGTTCCCTCATTGTCACAGGTTGACAAAACTCAGGTGATGAAGTCATTTAGAACCGTCTGTTATTACTTGAAGTGGTGTATGGATGTTTAATTATAGTGTATGTTCTAACTTCATTTTTATATTCACATTTTATATTTCTATATTTACGTTTGTATGTATTTTTCACAAGCTTTGTCCACAAGATTTATTCTCAATGACAGTCAAATATATTATTATTATTTCAAGGGTAAATATTGTTAATTTTTTCAGTTTATTGTATCTATTCGAACATAGAAAGTTTAATTTCTCATTTTTCACTATTCAGATTTCTTCTTATTCATTTCGATAGACGATATTTGACAATGCCGATTGAGGATTGGTAACATATTAGTCAAGATGGGGATTTGTGGAAATATAATTTTTGTGTCCTCAGAATATTGTTTTGTGAAAATATTTCAATTCAAGCACAAGCGAGTCAAAATTTCTATTTCTAATTGTTGATAACATTTGAAATGAAGGAAGCGGTTATTCATTTAAAATTTGATTCGCTAGTCGATGAAAATTTGGATAACCTTTTCAACAGATAGTGAAACCATTCCATTCAGGAGGTAACAATCTGAATATAATTATTTGGTGTTTTTGTTTGGGTATTCATTCGGATAAGTTTTGACTCGCTTCACAAGAATTATAATGAATAAGTATCTCTTTATGACATGTTTAATATATTCATTTCCTTCTTAAGTACTGTCCAAAAAAATTAAATAACAATTGATTATGAAAATGTCAAATATCTGATATTGTGATATTTGATGATTTCGATTTGTAACTATGAAATTATTAGAATATAGATTTCCATATCATGGGCATGGATTAGCGTTGTTTGAAAAACTACCGATTGCACTGCCTTTATGTATCGTAGTTTTGCTGAAATTGTTTTCATAGTGAACATTGAAATATATCGAAAAGAGAAACATAATTATTGTTGGATGTGTGTACTTCACATAAGAGATCACTGGAGACTGGTACCAAGATAAGTTTAGAAAATAATTTGGAACTTGCACGAGATTGAAGAATTATTTTTTGGAAACTATTCAATATGTGGAACGGTTATGATGCATTCATTTTCAGGCGAGAAAACACACACATGTATTGTTTACTTTCTAGAATTATTCAATAAGAGAAATGAGCCACCCCTTAAGTTTTTTGGGAAATGGATTCCTTTGGTTTGTTGTATTATTCGAACTTTGAGGAAAAGTATATTGTTGTACACTACAACCTCATCATCGAATCGTTGGAATAACATCTGAATTTGCATATATATTTGTTTGCATCTTAGAGAACTTTATTTCCAGCATAACACACGGAAGTCTTTCTACAGATACTGTAGATGGCGTCCTGAAGAAAATCTTTCTGAATTAAACTTATTCTCAGCATCACAGATTACTTCTCTGGAATCTTCACACAATAACAAACCATGTCCTTGTCACCATGAAAAGTTCGCCATTCGTATTTGTATCCTTTCAGTGATCCTCATCTTCTTCAAACGGTTTTATTTAGCTTGCCCTGTTTTTTTGTTTATTTATTTGTTTGGGTCAAATTCACTAATTGAAGTTTGACCCGCTTTCTGTTGACAGATTGATCTTAAATTTGGTACACACATCTATTTTTGACGACAATATAAGTAGATAAATTCGGTATCGTTGTGAATACAAGATAGCTGCAGCTACATTGCATATTGTTTCACAACTACCTCAATATGGGTATCAAATGACAGGGCTTGACTAGTATAATTGTAGTACACTTTGAAAAAGATGCAAATTCAAGATGGCCGCTGCTACAAAATGGCGGATTACATATTACCTTGTGATACTGAGGCACTAACTGAACTGAACAAAAGAAGAGAATAGATACAGAATTAGAAACAAAAAACTTGATTATGAAACAAGTGGAAAATATGTTAAACGGATTCTTTGAATATTAATGATGTGGATATGTAGTGGATATGTAGATATTTCGCCCAACGATTTCATTATTTTTATATCAATATCGTAGATTGCTGAAGTGAGCGGTGTGATGCCTACTACCTAGGACTTCTCGAATTATTTTTCCGATTTTAGTAAAGTATCTACTGCAACATTGTCTTTATTTATTCAATTCAACCAATTGTCATATTTTTTTACTAATTTTATTTCATTTAAGAAAGCTATGAATCAATGGAATCATATATTCAAATATGACTGTGACTGAAGTTCAAATCTTTTGCATAATTCAATTGTGAAAAATGAGTCGACACAACTCAACTGTATGGAATACACTTATTGACTGATGAGAGAGGAAAGTGGTTAGGATTGAACTAGGGGACACATCTGTTCTTAAATAACTAACACTAGGGGGTGAAGCAGAGGTGTAAGATGAATTTAGAAGTATGAAGGAACAAGAAAAATCCTTCAATTGAAACTCTTCCTTGAATACCAACAATTAATATAATATTATATCCAGAAATGTCAAGATCATAATAGAGAGGTATTCCTCTGATGAGACATTTTCAATCCAAATGGAAATGTCATGCTGAATTTCAATGTAATAAAAAGAATAAACGACGTATTCACTAAAAAAAAAAATTGCGACGTATTGTTAATGCAACCAACCACGTGAAGTGAGTCGGTTATTGATGACAAAAACGACTTCACTCAAACATACACGGATCATATTCTCGAAGAAACGTTCTTGCTCAAATTTCACGTTATTCAGTTGATAGAATGTATTTCTTTTCAAAACTGATATTGTGTTTTTAAATCAATGCATTTTTTTCCAACTTAAACTTTATTATTTTTGAGCAATACCACTGGATCAACCGGCAACAGATAAAACCAGTCGTCCTACGGATGAGTTTTCATTGAAAAATGAAGATTTATCAATACAATCATCTTGCGGTAGGTATTACAATTGATAAATAAAATATTTTTCGTTATGAAAACTTGCGTTTATGAATAGATATTGATGATCAGAATAAAAATATTGTTGGTCATCATGTCATCATTCAGTGTTAAAAATCAAGTTTTCATTTATCTTTTATTCGAAGACATTGCTGAAAATGAATAAGGGCTTGGTATTATTCACCTATTGTTATTGAGATATCTCAGTAACTTTCTATTCGAATGCTCTTTTTCGTTATTTTGAAGTTTTTTATATGGGATACGGATCAGTTAATCAAAAAAGCTGGAATCGGTTTCTCTGAAGTTTGAGGCATGTATGATTTAGGGCAATTATTTGATTCACTTTTGTCGACAAAAAGTTTGTGAGACGATTACTGCTTCCATTTCTTCATCAATAAACCACTTTTGAATTCTTTGCAACGTTATTTATATGCTATTAATATCGCTGGGCACAGATATAAATGATCAAAATAATCAAATCGCATTCATATTTGTTTTCATGTATTGTTTTTGCAAGTTTTCCATTTCAATAAATATATTTCAAGTAAGAAGATAATTGAAAATATGTTATTCTTCATGCATTATTTTTGCAAGTTTTCCATTTCAATAAATATATTTCAAGTAAGAAGATAATTGAAAATATGTTATTCTTCATGTGCAAAAGAGGATTCGAAATTCTGAAGATTCTTTTTCTTTACCTACTTCAAAAGAGTGGACAATCTTGCATCTGTTGGTGTAATGAAATGTTGCAATAAAGCCTTCTTTCTAATTTCTCGTTATTTTTCAGATTGACAAGGATTTTGAATATTATTTCGACAAAGATGTAATCATAGACGGTTGGGAATTATACCGTAAAGGAGTGTCGAGTTTTCCAATACAACATATTAAATACAAAACACTAAGAGCATTAGGTACTGAAAACTCTAGCTGAGTCAGCGAACATAAATTACTAAAAGTAATAAACCTAGAAGTTGTTTGAACAAAATAATAATTCTGGATTGATTTCAGATAGCAATACAATACTGTGGTGCAATTATTGATACCTTTTTTCAACTAGCATGATGGTGACTAAAAAAGAAAATAAGGAAAGTAGCACTGAATACACCATAACGGACTCTCAAGACAGTTTTTATACATTGGAAAATTCAGAGACAAAGCAAAATCGGGAATATCCAGTAAAGAGGAAATTATAGCAATCTGATAACAGGATAATTTAAATATTTCTTTATCGTGCATTGGGTATATCGAGGAAATTCTTTCTCCTCAAGTTGAGAATTACTGTATATGACTCTCCTGTACAGGTATTCAGGTGTATCAGTTTTGAGGATTTTGTAAAAAAAACAACGTAAATGTAGTAAACGACGATTAGACATATTCAACCAGTCCATTTCTTTAGGCTCATGTGAAATTCTGTTCCTTTTTTTGAGATTATAAATTTAACGTAGACATAAATTTTGTACCTTTTGGATACGAAAGGCATCAGGTTTCCGAAAAAAAGGACCATAAAATGTGTCACAATAGTTGAAATGTGATGAAACCATCGAGTCAGATAACATTTTTTTGTTTTTGAATTAATTTCATTTCGATGAGGATATAAACATTTCAGAGCTACGTATGCCGTTCTCAGTTCAGAAGTAACATGTTTGTCAAATCACAATTTTGAATCCAGATGTAAACCGAGATTTTTCACATGATCGCTGAAACTGATAACATCATCATTGATACAGATTCGTAATCTATTCGTAGTTTCTATTTTCTGAACTTCATTTCCGAATAAAATGGCGGAAGATTAAATACTTTTAGTTGAATGCATAATCATAATTCATGTTGCTCATGTATGAGACAATTGAATTCATAAAGTAGTTATATGGATTTTTATAAACGCTTTCATGATATTCATGAACAAAAGTTTACTGTAACCATAAAAATATTCATTGTACAAATAAGCATAAATTAATTTATGCTTTTGAATAAAGTACGTACCTTTTTGGTTGAGTGTGAGTGTCAAGTGTCAGAAAAATTTTGGGAACCTTATATTTCTCAAGATGTGGAGGAAGACTTATAAATAACAATATCATTCCAAACCATCAGACAATAAATTTTGAGTCATGTGTCTCTTACATTATACATTATGCATCACCCGAAAGTTGCGCAATGGCAAGCATTATACATTTATTACTCTTGGCTTAAATCTCTCTTGATACATTATCCTTCATTACCGTTTTCATTTCAATTAAGCCGATAATATGCACTTTCTGCTCAAAATTATTCTGAATGACACTCCCAACAGATGTTAATGGTAACAATACATGTAGATGCTTTATTGCCCTATAAAACGTGATAGCAACTTTCATCGTCTGCGAGATACCAGGAAACCAGTAATATTACTTGTTACGAAACACAATGCGTCGTTCAGCTCGCTAAGACATATTGTTATCGATATCTAGATTTTCGTTGAGTAATTGATATTGTGTCTACGTCGAGGACAAACTGAAATGTTCCACACTGATTCAATGTTCTGTCTAGATTCTATGGTTTCCACAATGAATATCGATAAAGAAATCATGAGATATCAAAAAGTAATTTGAAAATTAATCAAATTCTCAGATATATTCAATTGAAATTGGATGAAAATAATCCAAAATGTTTTTTCTTGGGTGTTTACAGCATCGACTGTTTGGTCATTAGCCTCATGTTCTGGGTAGGTAGTGTTGAAGACTTCTTGATTCACATAAGAAGCGTTATGTGTATTTGCAGACCATCAGACATGTAACATTGCCGAATCATCCTAATTCCAACTGAATGAATCATTAAAAAAATATCTGGTCAAGTTTGGGATCGAACGCACGACCTTTCGTATTGTTTGATTGGGTATTCCAGGGTAGAAGTGAATTCAAAATAAGAAGGTTCACTCCAATCTACAAACTGTGAATATTTATTGTGGCTCACACCTATCCGAATAAAATAATCCTGATTTGAAAGGGTTATATTTTTAGGAGTGATTAATTTTTGGGAAAGAATGTTTTTGGCTTTCTACTACTCCATCTGATACATCAGAAAACTTTCTTTCCCAAAAAATAATCCTGTTTCATGACAAAGCAGACTATTTTGATGAATGGTCTTCCAGGTTAGCTGACAAGAGAATGACTTTGCCAAATGCTGAAACCCGATGCTACAGGATAGTACAAGCACATAATGTATGTTCTGCAATCAGATCTTGAATTTTTCTGTGAAGAACAATCCAGTCAAGGTAAACAGATCATAATACATTTTTTCACATTTCCTGTGACGCATCATCAAAGATATTCCCCTGATTCCCTCAGGTAGCTATTCAGACCAAAATTCGCATTCATGAAATCGATAAGACCATCTGAAAATCTTTTAGGTACCGTAGTCATAATGAAATACTGAAGAGATTCCACTCGATTGGTCGATACTGAGGTTATCGGATGTCTGAAGTGCAAGATCCATATCCTAATTACTGCAGCAACTATCACATTTGGGAGCATCTGTAAGTCAGATATACATATAGATTGAACACACATAGATTGAACTATGCAAAGCTTGTTTGCCTGGTTTCAGTGAATTATCATTTCAAATGTCTGCTTTCTTTCTGATTCTAATCCTTCTGCTGAAGTGTTTGGTGCAAGGCAAAAATATATCGATAAATTTCGACTATGTTCTGAATAATGGAAATTTTTGCTATATATGTCATCAAGAAGGTCATTGGACTCGAGATTGCCAAATAACAGGAGGTAATCGCAGTGACTCATATACCTCATATGAGAATAGAAGACAGAGGCATAGAAATGGAAGGAATTTCCAAGAATATAGACCTGGAAATAGAAGAGAATGGAAACCATTAACAGGAGCATCACCGAAGAACAGTCAACCACCTAAGTCACGCGATCGTTCGCCACCGGAGGACCAGAACAGGAGAAATTTAAACGAATAGGGCCGACATCCATCTGTCAGGACAGAGGCCAAACTCGGAAAAAATGGCAGAACCAGAAACATGCGAACACACGGAACTCTTATAGACCAGGTAATGAAATAAGGAAATTTGGGAAGCAGGTAATGTTTATACCAGACGTAACATCGGAAACAAGCGAATACATACCACACTTCGTGAAATTGAGAGTAAACGGAAAACGGAGCGGACCATTATCAACTGACCAGTGTGACACGGCATTATATTCGAACTTGGGGTTCCGTAAAATTAGCGATTAGGACAATGGACGAAAGTTGGAGTAAACACTGGTCAGCTTTAGTGTGTGACGATGAAATTTTGGGAAGTGCTCACATGATTTTAGGAAGATATTTTCTACGAGGAAGCTGGGCACGTATTGATTACGGAAGATACATGGGTTTATACTTGGGCAATTATTTCATGAACTTTCTCACTCGAGAGGAATAAGGACAGGAATATCATTTTCACAAAGGAGGAGTCAACGAGGTAACACGAATTCACTATGGACAGAATCGAGGCCCAACATCTATGACAAGACACGGCGACAGAAAGACAAAACACCCCACGAGAAAACCAAGTGTGTAGTGTGTAAAACCTAGCAGTGGTAAATGATGAAGAGATTAATATTAATAGAGAGAAGATTGATGAACAACACAATTGAAATGATATTGTGCCCGTAGATATTGAGACAAGGAGCGTTTGAAGAGTTGGAGGGTGTTAGTTTGTTCAATTTCATTAGAAAGCTTTTTATAGTCCAAGAGTCCTCTGTGAAATATAGAATTTCTTGTTCTTGCTAAGTTAGTTCGTGGGAAAACCAAGTCATCTCTTCCTCTTGTATCGTATTCGTGTATCTGATGGTTATATGTAATGAATTCATTGAAGTAATGTGGTGCTTTTCCAGTGAGTATTTTGAATATGAATATCATAGAAAAATATTGTAATCTATCTTTTACTATCATCCAATTCAGAATATTATTCATTGATAAAATAGAAGTATATTTATGACATTTTAATAACAAGCGCATTCCTCTGTTTTGCAATTTTTGTAGAGTAGAAATAGAATTACTCTCTGTAGCTGTACAAACCAGTTGACTACAGATGAAGATGTAATATCGTATTTACCTGACAATCATTTTCCCGATAACACTAACTTCAGGTTTCGTAATACAACTGATGAGATGTATAAAACTATTCCTGCATTTAAATCCTGTTCAGATAGAGTTGACAATATCAGTATGAAAATGTTATGACTCTGCTGCCCTATTATTATTTCTTACATTACCCATATTTTCAATGCATGCATTCTTCATTATTAATTTCTTACGCTTCGGAAAAAATCACAGATTTTTCCTTCACAATCAGCTGATCTACAAAATATAAATGGCCTTCTCCCAATTAGCAATCTTTGTGCAGCTTCGAAAGCTTTTGAAAAAATCAATAATTTTCAGATGGGTAATTATCTCGATTATTTTCAATTAGTACCTACTCCTTAGTCAGGTTTTTGACCTAATCACAGTTGTGTAACAGTCATGTTGAAATTCATATACGGTATTCATACCTTACGAGACAGTAACAAACTGTGTTTTGATAGATTTCATCAAGGCGTTTGACAAAAATCAGTCTCCCCTATTGGTTTTATTAAAGTACTGAGGTTTTTAGATCATTTCGTTGAGCTCAAGGAGAATTACATAGTCAGCCATTCACAGTGTGAATCTATCTATTTTGGTGTTACACGTGATGGTGTCTCACAAGGTTCTATTCTGAGATCTGTCTTATTCATGATGTATACGATCCAAAATGCTTTCACTATAGAAATATTCATAATGATGCGAACGACACGCAAATATACTTGAAGAATCTTGCCTGGCCGATAGTTGCCAAAAACTCAATTATGGTCCCTGGTTGATTTATGAAAAAAAGTTGTCTCTCTATGAATGCTGGAATCTCCACCATGCTTTTTGTAAGAACAGCAATGACGAAGTGTAAATATCAATGACAGCGCAAGTATTGAAATTGATGTCATGCCCTCACCCTGAAAGCCAAGTGTAATAACGTAAAACATCTTGGATCGATATAGGTTCCCTCACCAATTTTTTTTGTCTCATATCTCTTTACTTTGAGGCTGGATAATATTTACATTATTACAATTCACTACGACACTGAGTTACTCGGTAGAATGTCTGAACAAATATTCCGTGAAACTCTTATGCTATCGCATATGAATTACGCTGACGTGGTGTATGGCTAACGTGACCATTTTTTTGCCAGAGCAGGACATCTATGGAATTATATAATTAAAAACAGTTTTCAGTGGTTCATAAATTTTTCAATCATTGTAGAAAAATTTGTTAAATGAAGATTGTTGGTGCTAAAGTGCTACGATTTTCAGTAGAAGCGTAAGTGAAAATTTGTCAAAGAAGACCACGGCAAAACCCAGAAACCAACCAAAACTTCTAGTTCTTTGTTGAATTGACACCACTGATACAAGTATTTCTAACTTTTTTTCTTGTAATTTCACAAGCAGCTTACAGACGATGCCGATTTGGAAAAGGAAAATCGTATTCTCTTTTAGTGCTAGGTTATCTTGGAGACGATTAATTTCTTTGGCAGACTTCATGGCTGACACATTTTGCCCTTCGATTTTTCAAGACAGCTTCATGAAAGGTGCCTTGTTGTGCGTACAAAAAATATAACCACAATTCTGAGCTGGGTGAGCTATCCTGCTCACAGCGTTAGCGCGGCGGGCTCTCTCTCTCATTAAAAATTTACAATGAATTTGTTTTCCTTTTCTTCTCTTGTTTGTTTTTTTGCATAAGAAATTTTAATTTTTTTATATTTATGTTTTTTTATATACCTATATTATATTTGAATGTTTATAATAAATAAACTTTTGTGAATTATTATTAAGTGCTACTTAATGTGCGGCCCGCCAAAAAATTTCAAAATTTGAATTGATTCGTTGATTAAAAATAATGCTCACCCCTGTTTCAAACTATTAGTAGGTTTATATGAAAACTTGTGCACTGAATTCAACTTGATGTTTTGATTTATTGACAGGAAACGGATAAGTCCAAACAGTACTGTGAGTCGTAAAATTTTATAAAACTGGGTCGAAATTATCCATCCAGTATGATAACAAATCAATTCGATAAGATTTTGAAATCATATTGGTGATCATAATTGATTTTGCTATTATTTTCTTATATGAGCAATAATACCGATCAATCAAGAAGGTCATCAGTTGTTTTCAAAGTTTGTATTTCTTAACTGGCATTGTCCCATAATTTAAATCTTTCCTCTATTCACGAGCATATCACAACACTTTAGAACGTTTCTGGATATTTTGAAATGTTACAGAATGCTTTTGGAATTCTCATGAACTTTCAGGAGGGAGAAAATTTCACCCCTCAGATTCAACGATTGGATCTCACCTCGTCAGGGGTGAGTGTGCTATTTAAAATATTTTATACCTTGAAAAGAAAATGAACGGATTCAAACAATGGTTTTCTAAATAACAACTATGATTACAGAAAGGAAAAAATTGAAACATGTAAGAGTGCATATCAATTATTTCATCAACAAACATCTGACTAACATCTGAAATTCCATTAAATTCTACTAGTTTTTTTTTGTAATGGAAACTTTCTCCCTGTGGAATATTCGCTATTATAATATCCATCGATCACATACAAGAATGTTTCAATGAAATAGGTAATTAGGAAAAATATGTTTTTATATGATTTCAAAATTACAGGAATTCCTCTTGGCAATTAAAGTAAAAGTAGAGAATATTTGCAATTTTAGCGTTTCAGTCACCTCATACGGAATTTCATGTGAATGATTCATTATGTACAAGCGTGCATTTCTGTTCGCGATTCGTGTTTTATGTATGCCATGAGTTTTTTCAATTCAATCTACATAACCACGAAACAATTTGTCACATATATATATCAATATATCAATACATTTCAGGATACCAACTTTAACCTAATATGGCTTTGCTGTAGATGAATTAACATATATTCTAGTTTCTTCGCTGACTGACATCATTATTTTTATTATTGGAGGATATCAACAGGTGAATGCAAACTGAATGTGACTGAAGAACTTGTATACTGTCCCATTTTAAAGTTCAACAACTTGAGTTGAGATAGAATTGGAGATAGAATATAGAACTTGTGGAGGCCATTATCGAACATTTTACATAAATAAGACTGACATGTGATATGATAACACATAACACTAGGAACCACCAAAAATCATAATTCGGGATTGAGTAAATGCTATAGTTTATGCGAAAGGTGTTTTCATTAGATTATTCCATAACATGAAGACAAAATTAATGAGATCAAGGCGAGTCACGTATCATCAATAAATATTTTGACGTAGTAGCTGAGGACAAGGATTGATTGCTGAGATAAAAAAAGCTATTGAACTATATGTATTCATTGTGGAAGCTTTGGACATATTCAAACAAGTGTACCATAGTAAGCTCCGGTACACGTGAACCAGATAGGAATTAGTTCTACAAAAGTAGAGCCAAAAATTGAATAAGTCTCAACCATTATTGACTATCCTAGATATCATAAAAAACAGTCGATAAAAGTCGATGAAATCGATATTTCTTAAAATTAAAAAGTTAATGGATAAGCACAACAGTCTTCCGTTTGAGTCAAAGTGGAAATTTTGGACACGACGGAGCACCTGTTCGTCCTGTTGATAATCATTTAGATACCGCATTTCCCAGATGATGGATCGGTAGAGGAGGTCCTCTCAAGTGGCCACATCGCTCACCAGATTTGACAAAAATTGATTTTTTTATGTGGAGCTACGTTGGAGATCAAGTTTATAGAGCACCATCACTTCTAAAGGAGGATATGAGAGATAGAATTAAGGAAGAATTCCAAAATACCTACTGCAGTCAGCATGTTGAGGCGAGTTGATAAATAATTCAGGAAACAAATACAAAAGTTTTTCCATTTACCAGCTGTCGTCCCTTCATGAACGGGCACCTCTCAGAAGTCGGTACTTGTACGAGCCGATTATTACCGAGGTCGTACGTTTCAACGTGCGATTCTTAGCACTCTCTTAGAAAAATTCTGCGGTTGCTAGGCTTTGAACCCACATGACCGGCAGATAGAATTATTGAAAAGGGATACTTCTAAACTCTTGGCTACCTGGTCGTGAATACTTCAACGTGAACATGTTTTCCGGACTCTTGCCAAGCGATTCTCAGTTTTAGGTTTGACATTGCAATTATGTTGAAATTCAGTAACAGTAACTAAGTGTTGAAATCCTAGCTGACCTGTAGGTGAATAGAAGACAATGTTTGACAAATTGAAAATTGAATTGTAAATTATCCGAAAAGTAATAGTTTCAGGGACTGTTTCATATCATCCAAATTTGTGGAATTGGTCGCGGTGGTAGTGCGTCCGACTCACGATCGGATGATCGTGTGTTCGATTCCCGCCTCGACCAGATATTTTTCTCGAGAGAAAAATTTATCGTGTTGAAGCTGGAATTATTCTGCAACCGTGTTAGGAATCACACGTTAAAAGGTAAGACCTCGTTAGTCCTTAGCTCGCACAAGTTTCTCAACTTCTGAGAGTTGTCGTCCGTATGGGGGCGGCAGCTGATTAACGGAAAAACAGATTTTAAACAGATTTTTAAAAGTTTCTGAAAAATGGTGACATAACATACCGGGTGTTTCATTTAAAAAAATCAAGATTTTGATATTTGAAGTTTTTCAAGTTAATGACTGTGTATAAAATCTCCTGTTTAATCAATTCAACTTTCAATCCATACCAACATTTGCAAGTCTTGAATAATTCTGCTTGAGTTTTATTCATAAATTTTTTATGATGACATTTGTGGTGGTCGTTTTTTCCGAAGATCTTCTTTCTTTCAGCAAAAACTTGACAATGCCGCGAAATTTTTGAAATATATATGCACGTTTACATACGAAAATTACCTTTTCATCACTGTTTTTCAATGCCGCTGAATTTTTGGAGGCTGAAATTTTGTGTGTACAGCTTGTCAAATCCAAGAAGCCACTTCAAAGTCTCGGCTTAGGACCTTACTAAAAGTGCGTGTTCGTTACGAGACTTTGTGAGAGAGAGATAGAATTCTCAAGTCTCTTCCTAGTTTTGACAAGCTGTAGGTTCGTTTTATGTTGTAGATGTGCACTAAAAAAAAGGACTTTTCAATATTCCAACTGGGACGCCAGCCACAGGGGAAAAAGGCGTGATCATAAAATAAAGTTACATTTTCATCGCTGTTTCTCTATGCCCTTGAATTTTCAGTGGGTGAATTTATATTTGGTATCAGCATTGCACCGGTGCGGAGCCGGAAGCCAGGGCGGCTCGTTAGTATATGTTAACTCGTAGATTCAAACGGAAAAAAGATGAGCGAGTTTCGCTCCACGTTCTGTATTTTCGATCTACACAAGAATTATTTTCACGTTTCGACAACGTCTCATTTGCCATCTTCAGGTGATGACTGCAGTTTAGAACTAGACTATTTCTCAATGTATAGGTATGGATGCTACAAACCCTATACCGTAACCCAGGTAAGTGGCTGCATTCACCCCTATAAATCAAGGAAGAGAGTTCGAATGAATCAGTCCAGTTATAAACTCCAGACATCACCAGAAGATGGCAAATCAGACTTTGCCGAAACGTAAAATCCATTACTGGTACTTTACAGAAGTTATGGCAGGCTATCATGAAACAAAACTATTCAATATCAAATGTTATTCAGTATACTCGATCCTACGGATGAAAAATTCTCAATATTCATCTCAATCTCTGATTTTGCATCACAATCAATATCAGTATTCAACCTTTGGTATTCTATAGATGAACCCATCCCAAACTACGTTATATGAAAAACATTCTGGCTTTCTGTTTATCTAGATTTCTACAACAAAAAGAGGATTCCATAATGTTTGAGTTAGTGAACTGAAACCACTAGATATACAGGAAAAGCGAAGCTTTTTTCGGAGGACTATCCTGAAAAATATTTTCTCTTCCAATTCAAATTGAACATTTCTGGATACAACGAATGAAACTGGGTCTGTCTAGCTGAAAACATTGTAGAATTAAAAAATTCTTTAGAAGTTAACTTTTTTCATTGAATAACCCTATGTACAACAATAATAACAAACTTCAACTTGAAAACTTACCAGGAAAGGAATCACTCCTGATGTTTTGAAAACACCAAGTGATATAGTAACAAATCCAATGATCCTTTCAACTAATAGTGTTACGAGTACAGAAATGTTTATGAAATTATTTGAATTTGGGATGATCAGGCCTATTTTTGTAGAAGAAGACAATATTTGGATATTTATTGACAAATTAAGAGGAAAATATTATTGAAAAATATCTGCATTTGTTATCTTCAGTTTTGTTTTATATCTACAGTAGATGCAACTATCTGGAGAAAAGTTTTCTGGGATTTTTACTCATCCATCATAATGAAAAAATATGGGAATCTACGGAAGACAGAAAGAAATTGCTTGTTTTCTTTTCGGGTATAAACTGAAGAATTCCAAACGCAGAAATGAGGGGGTTTATTAGTGAAATTTCACATACATGGAAAACAATCAGTCTCGGAGTGACAATACATTTATTATAGCCTTTATATCTGTCTTCTGCCCTAAGGTAACTCAAATTATTTTGTTATAATTAACGCATTTTCAGACTCTGAAAAAGGGATATTCACGTTTGAAATTTTTTTCTGTTAATTGAAATATGGAAAGATATGATCATTGGTGATTCATCTCTTCATAGTTGAATTGCCAGAGGATGTTTAAGACAAGCATGCATGTTCCCTCATTATTCAAACAACTGCTTCTCTTCCGAGATAAAAAGTTATAATGATGGGCGTGTATTATACAACAAACAAAACATGTACATATTACTGGCTCATTTTCTGAAAATTTCTTCAACATTGAATTTTCCATGTTTTGAAATATCATTGATGGAGAAAAGAAACACCAGAGGCTTCGAATTTTTTCATCAAACAAACATTGAATTATTATTCAAATTTCTATAACTCAATTCTGTTACAAACATTGTAATTAAAAACGTTTGTTTGAAGGTGATTGACAATGTTTCGTGATGAATTTCACTAGTTCGGACTTCCATTGTCTATTATATAAAATGATTTGAAATCCCTGAAACAAGTAAAAAAGAATAATTAAAAAA
>NW_019290659.1:94139-158548 GCF_000500325.1 Leptinotarsa decemlineata | reverse complement strand
ACTGGTCAAAAAACTTAGAGGGGCGCCACTGCAATTTTTAAAATGACAAAGAGCCAAAGAGTACTTACTTGGAAAGTTGTGTGACCGAATAATGACTAAATAGTTGTTATATCCAAAACTAAAAGATACTTTACCATAAGATGTTATCAACTTGATGAGTGTTATTCAATAAATAAATAAAACATAGTTAAACATACAGATATTAAATGTGAATAACTCTTCAATAGTTCAGAGTGAAAATTTCCAGAAATAAGACTCGTAATTCTAATAATAATATTCAATATTGGATACTTCAAAAGGTTAGCTGATTAGGTAGAAGATGTTTCAGGAAATTAATTTCCCAGCGTATAGTAATATGTGGCGGTTTACATATAGTCATTGAAAAACATATACTTCAACTTGAGTGTATCTAGATTGAATGTACATCAATAATTAAAAATTCAAATGATAGGATTTCATCCTGTATAAAAAAATATAAGTGAAACCTGTTCCTCTGGCGACAGCACATTGGGAACTCAGCATGGAATCCCAGGCCAATCAGGACTGGAGTGATGAGTGAAGCGATACTACGATAGCTTTATTATCTCTGAGTGCAATCAACTGTTCATCAGACTGAACCATGGAGTGTACACTTCGGACAAGTGAGCCCTATAGAAACCATAATACCAAAAATATCCTTAAGATGTAGACGTGGGGTTGAACCAAAGCTTGGGAGATAACCAACTAGAACAGAAACCGTGACAATTCCCTTGGTGAAAATCCTCCGGACAACTGTCCTATATTGTCGCTAGCAAGAGAACAATGAAAAGAAAAGGTGGAAAACCCACCTTCAGTGAAGGGTTTCATCTTGTAGTAAAAAGGCGTTGACGTGGTACAAAGTATTCAAACACCAAATTGTCGTAAATGTTCAATATAGGCCTCTATCAGAACCCAGGACGTTTTGGTTGATGATAAGATGGGTAGAACGAAATATCCACTAAGGATAATTTAACAAATTCAGGATTCGTCAGCCGAACAAAACCAAAAACACCTGTATGGCAGATACCTGTGGTACTAGCGTTTCAAACTATCAATATTTGCATGTTCCATGCATAACGGACCAATCTGAACAGAATAAAGTAATGGTATGTTTGGTTGTATCAGGTCAGACACCCCCTAAAGCTAAATTGGCTACACTGACGAAAAATGAAACAGTTGACAGTCGAAATGTCATCAAACAATGTGGTTCCTAACAGGTGTTAGGTAAGGTTAGGTAGGTTAAAAGGTGAGACCTCGTTAGTCCTTAGCTCGCACAAGTTTCTCAACTTCTGAGAGTTGTCGTTCGTATGGGGGCGACAGCTGATTAAAGGAAAAACATATTTTTTTTAACAGATGACATTTAAAATTAAACGCAAAATACCGAAAGAAAATTTAAATTTGAAGACACTCCTTGTGAACATTATCAATAACCAAAAGACAGACATACATATGAATCACCCACAAAAATTCCATTAAAGACAAATATCAGACGCCAAATGAGTAGGATATTTTCTTTCAAGTAATTTTATTCACCTACTTTTAATCATTTTAAGATTAAGACTGGTATGCAGTGAAACAAATCACACTTTCTACAGTAAGCAGTAATACAAGCTGTAACTCTTAAAAAATGCAGTTTCAGTTAGAACGAGTTGAAATCAGAAGAGTTTTGAATTTTTCTGATGGTGAATCAAGAACTTATAATTTTCCTTGTAGTAACAACTTGTAAAAATGTGATTCATCATCAAAGGCGGTTTTTGAATCGTAATTAGCAATGGGATTTTTATAAGGTTTCTATGGATGAGTTTAGACAATCAACTTTACATATTTATGTTTGTTATTTTCATGTTCGCTGAGGAAAGGTCACCACGGAGTGAAATGGATGTTGTTCTGAAACTTTTTTCATTTATTGACAAAATGAAGTACCGAAAATTTACATGCTACACTCTTTAGACTCGGATAACTCCAAAAGTTCAAGTACTTAGCAACCTTTAGTGTGTGATTCACGATTAAATATATAGCTCCCATAATATTTTTGAATATTTTTTTTCATCTTCTGATCATTTGAAATCTGCTTTTTTTGCTCATTTCTGTTCTTGAAATGATTTGAATAATTGACATCGATGAAAAAATGATAATTGTTGAAGCATAAATGCATAAGATAACACTGCAGAAAACACTGTTCTTATATGAAAAAGCTGAAACAATCAACAGTAATTCTTCAACTGTCACCGAGGGGTGCCGCAAAAAATATTTTGTTTTTCAATTGGTGCGGATCTGATTCTGCAAATAATTGTTTCGACTACAGAATGATTGAATATCAGTCTTACTTCAGTAGTTGTGTATTCATTTATAGACAGAACTGTTCGAACATTTTCAAATCAATTTTCCAAAATGAATCTTCGTTTTTGTGACTTTTTAAAAATACTTCAAAAAGTTGCTCGTATACCTAATATATACTTGTTCACTGAATTTGGACTCATTACTATCACTATGCATATTCACATTGCATATTCACTCTCACTAGCATACAACAATTACATTTCAAATTTGGTGCAATAGTTGACATACAGAAATTGTTGATCACTGGAAAATTCGTTTTATTGGCGCCAAGTGTTGTCAGTTTGAATTCATTTTCATTTTATTTATCTTATCTTGGGTAATGTCTTACCTTCATCGCAAAGCATTCCTCCCCAACCTTTGGCGCAGTTGCATTCCCACGGACGACGACAAGTTCCATGAACACATCCTGGATACGGATAGCATTTTTCACAGTTCTTACCCCACCATCCAACTTTGCATCTATAAAAAAATTCAGATGAAAAAATGGATAGATTTTTTCAATGAAATAGTGGAATGATAAATATATTTCAGTAGGTCCAACACATGATAACATATTCATTACGAGTTTATTATTGGAAAAACTGATTCAACAATTGACAAAAAACTGATGAAACTGAAATGGTTATCATAGATATGTCACAGCAGCTTCTTATGAGTCGCAACGAATTGAATAATTTGAGCTAGTTACTATAAGTATTTGCAAATTGTGTTTAGGGAGTCATTTAAAACATAATTTTTAGGAAAATATCACTTTCGTTTTCAATCGTCAGCTGAATGTTAAATCAATTTGTGTTATCAATCAGTGTTATTGTTTCTCAATATTAAACTCATTTCCATCCTCATATCAGCCAAAATATTCATTTCTGAAATACGTGGACTGTTCAAGAAATGAGATGAATGTTCAAATTTCGCGGGCTACATACATTTGATTAGCGATATTTTAATGTTGGTTCGTGTGTACGTGTGAATTTCCCGCTACAAAAAAAACGGATCGAAGAATTTGTATCAAATTAGGTGTACAAAATCGAATTGAGTGCCCAAAAATACTTGAAATACTGAAAGTAGCATACGATGATTGTACTCTGAGTCAGAAAAATGTTTACAAGTGGTACAAGCTTTTGAGAGAAGGCCGAGAAGATATGAATGACGACGCTCGCCCTGGACATCCCAGCACATGAAAAATCTATATGTTGAGAAAGTGAAGAAAATTGTTATGGAGAATCGTCGAAGCACTATTATAATTAAGAGTAGTTCACGATGTCAGCATATCGGTTGGCTGATGACATGCAATTTTTTGAAAATTCTGGTCATGAACCATGTCGCAGCAGACTACGTTCAAAAATTAATGAATTCAACCAAAACAAAAATAGGTCATATGAGCTTTATTCAGGATCTGTTGGATGACGTCAACGACGATATAGACTTGCCCAAAAGGTTAATAACCGATGATGAATCATGAGCATATGGTTATGACATCGAAACCAAAGTCCAATTGTCCCAATGGAGGAGCCAACAAGAGACAAAACCAAAAAAAACATGCGCCGCTTACGAGAAACAATACGAATAAAATATCCGGTATTGTGGAAAAACTATTCATGGCTTTTCCATCACGATAATGCACCTGATCACTCGTTAGTACTTGTTCGTGATTTTTTTGGCAAAAACAACACCGTCATTATTCCTCAGCCACCATTTTTATCAGATTTGACCCACGGCGATTTTTTCTCCTTCCGAAAATTGAAGAGTCCCATGAGGCACATTTTGCGACGAATGAGGAGATGTAAACCGAATCGCTGAGTCAGCCAAAGACATCAAAAAGTGTATCCTACTTCAAGGATTGAAGAAAACGCAGGCACAAGTGTATTATTATCATTATGATAATGAGAAAAATGAAAATTCATCTCATATTTTGAGAAGACAGCGTATTTTACATTCGTGTCAAACATCTCCATGTTATCTATACGTTTAATACTCATTCATCTTTGTTTCTCTGTACTGGTGAGACCTAGGAAGCTGAAATTTGGTATATATAGCTGCGTCTTAGGTCTAAGATGCGCACTGAGAAAAGAGTTTCGAATTATCCTATAAGAGCGCCCCCAGTGGGGGTAAAAGTGGAGCATTTATATATGAAAATTGCCTTTTAATTCCTGTTTCTTTGTACCGCTATATTTTTCGAGACTGATAATTTTCATGCAGGTTCGTTTCGTTGTAGATGTGCAACAAGAAAGAATTTTCAAATATTCCAATTGGGGCGCCCCCATTGGGAATAGAAGGCTGGCGTTTACATATGAAAATTGGTATATTTGTTCCAGTGAAAACATTTATATAGGTAGGTGAAATTTAAGGACTTCTAGATGTTAAAAAAAACATCGTAAAGAATATTCCAAAATCACCTGGTGATCACGTGATGTGATAAAATGATCAAGAGAACCTTACAAAAAAGCAAAAATGTCAAAGATTCCTTATATATTCTTCCGACAAGTTATTCAACCAACTCTGTACACAGGTATGAACAACAACCTGTATGTTTTCAAGTGAATTATCGAATATGACGATTTATTTACATATTTCAACAGAAATATAAATACTTCTTATCCAGGCGTTTTCCATCGATCGTTTTGCGAAACGTTACCCTTTATTAAAAATGATGACGAGTTTGAAGTCAAAATTTCGATTTTTGAAGTTGAATCGTAGATATATCTTGTTAATGTGTTCTTGTACTCGTGCGCTCATGAGCACTGTTACTCACCGCAATATTTTAATTGTATCTTTTGCATTGGTTCTATTAGGGATTCTATATCATTTTATATACTATTAGGCAATGGAAGTCCCAACTAATGAAATTCATCATGAAACATTGTCAATCACCTTCAAACACACATTTAAATACTAGTCAACGAGTATTCTATATTTTTTGTTTCTCAGAGAGTGTGTAGAATTTTCCTATGTGATCTATGAATAATTGACAACTGAAATTGATTCTATTCATATAAATTGAAATAATAGTTTTGAATTGATGAAAGGAAATAAACGGAAAAATATATTACTTCTGTAGCTCTTTGTCATGTTCGATAATGACAAAATACACATTAGCCCCTCGTGACGTTTGTTTTTCAACTATGAGTCATCCTTTTGTTCTCCACTCACCTACATTCTCCTGGTTTTCTGCAATACCCTCGTTCTTTGTGACATGACGCCTTACAGATAGCTGAAAATAGAAGACACGTATGAATAAGTGAACAAAGGAAAAATATTTGCCCTATAAAACTTTCAAAAATTCGATAAACCATCATCAGTTTAACGACTGGGAAAGCTTACAATATATGTAATTTCGTTTGAAATATTAATGAAGGTGATTGATCAAGAACAATGCACAGCGAACAAACATCTTTTGTGGTACGAAATTGAATATTTGATAACTATAATGACAAAACAGTTAGTGAATTTCATTTGAATTTCATGTAATACTGTTTCGATCACAAATGATTTCTGTTTAATGCCTATGTGGTTTAATAATGAACCGTAATTTGATAATATTGTATACAGATTGGACAGTGCACTTTTTTTGGCATATCGAATCCCTTATGAGATTTCAATTATAAACGTTATTTCTTCTGATTTGACAAGACACGTCTTATGTGTAATCAATGCAGTATAATATATATTACTAAACAAGCTGACCCGGCGAACTTCGTACCGCCTTAGAATTATTATTTGAATGTTTCGTTTAGTTTTCACTGGGTCATATTGAATTTTTTATACCATGTCGTGCTATGCTAATACAGCCAGTGTTACCTGGTGATTTTCATGCTGAGCAGTATATCTTGTGTTAGAAAAGCTGTAGATTGGTACGAAAAACAGTAGAGAATATGTTTTATTTCTCACTATTTAGAGTCATTCAATAACTAATCTAGGAAGTGAAGTGAGTCCTCATTTGAATTCACCTCTCAAACAGTAGAACGGTAGTTTGGAACCCAAAATGGGAGAAATACTACAAAATACTACAGAATACGACGATCCTCTCGTGCGATTTCTTCTTTACCTGCAGAAGATTGATTCCCAATATTACGTGGTCTGATTACATTACGGTTTTGATCTGCTTGCTTGGAGCAATTCAATTAATACTGTAATGTATATTTCTGAGTTTGCTTCTATTATGGTATCACAATTCACATTTCTTTAATCACCTAACTGATCTTTCAAATGCCTCGAAAGTCTCCTTGAACTGAATTTAAAACTGCTAGATCTAATTCTGACATGCTTAAAATACGTTGGACGTCTTTTCAATTAGTTTTATTCAAAACATCCGTTATCGCATAGAGTCTTCGCAAATAATCGTGAATCCTGAATATATCTAATCGGAAAATTCTCTTCCTACAACCATCATGGCTTTCAGTGCGTTAATATCAACAAGTTGTGCATATAAAAAGGTCATATGGAATAACTCAGAATCTGTGAATTCATAGAAACTATTAAAAAATCAGCTTTTTCGTTAATGATTAATTGCCCTCTCATGAATGACAACCCCTAGAACTCCAAACTGTGCGAGCTGATCATTAACGTGGTCTAACATTCCAACGGGGAAATACCTAGCATGGATGCTAATACTATGAAATGTTATCTTTATACAAACAAAAACCTGTAAGATTTGATCAACCATTTTATTGAACAGAACTGATAAATTCAAAAACTGAATGGCTTATATGAAACATATTTCCCAACACTAATTCTTGCAAAAGAAAATGTAGATGCATATAGATGAAAAATGTAATAATAAATAAATAAATGAATAAATATAAAGATGAATAGATACACGTTCCTGTATCTATTTTCATTCAGTTGAATAATAAAGTCTTATTTGTGAGAGTTATTATAAGTTTACTCATTTGTATGAGTTACATTGGAAAAAACTACTGTATTTTCAGTAATTCTCATACAATATATCATTGGAGTATACATGAACTGACTTCACAAACTTTTTCATATTTATATTTCAAATGACATGTGTCATATAATATATAAATATTTGAAAATAGGTTCAGTAATATTACTTTGAAGTATAATTATTACTATTGCTTTTGGAAAAAGAATCAACAAATATTCCTCCACTGGTTCATTGATGTAATATGTTAGTCTGTCAATGATCAACCATCAAATTTATCAATTCAAATGATTACACAGACATGTTTCGAAATGAAAATATAAATTCGCCATAGCAAAGTTTAGACAAAGTAAAATTCTTCTGAATCAAATGGAAATGAATATGAATTGATCCTTTGACATTGGAATTTTTCATAGATGACCGAAAACGTCCATTGATGTCTCAAAATCCGGAGGTAGTTCAGAAGAAAAGTCTGGAAATTACCTACCAATTTCACCTATATCTTTAGTGTCTAAAATAATAGGGAAGTAAGCTACGAAATGAATAATAACGTTTTTGACCCATCACAATATATAAACCAATAAAAATTTCTTTCTACCTAAAAAACATGAATTATGGAATTCTTGACATTATGGAATCTTATGACTGTCTAAATCATAATGAGCTGCTGATTCAAGAGAATAACACGGAAGTTCACTAAATCATCTAGGGTACCGAACAAAAACTTGATTTTCTCAAAGCTCTGATATTGTGGATGGATTATCCTAAATTTAAATTCTTGGATCTGATATTTTAAATGACAATATACAGACGATAGTGGATGTTATCAGAATAGATACAATGGAAAAGATCTGAATATGCTATTGGAAAGCACAAAAACGTGTCAGTTTTGTGAATAACACGTTATGATGGATTTTCAAGTACCTGGCGGTCAGTTCTATAATTTCTTGAAGAAAATTCGTTTTTAGACATTATGAAGGCCTGTTCGACAAAATTCAGTTGAACATCTATGAAGTATTCCATTAACGTTTTCATTGAGTTTTCATCGGATTTATTACTGACCATAACCTATCTAAAATATTTCTCAGATAATGAATTTGTAGAGGAATCCTGTAGAATTTCTCAGAAAATAGTAAATTTTTACAAGTGCAAATAATAAATACAGGTATTCAACAGGACGACAGGTCACAATACCACGTGTCCCATATTCAAAGATGATTATATGTCATTGAGCTGATGGAATGAGTAAATATGTCTTTCTTGTAGTGTGGAAGCTTCAGTCATACAGAGTGTTTCGTGTGAGCATAATATATCCAAGTTTTGTTTAAATAATCAGAAAACCCCAGTTACAAATCAGAATACTACAGAAAATTTTATATGGAGTTATCTACTATAGACTTTTGGATATTCACGAAGATGTTTCATGAAATTCTTTATCACCATCCAAATTCTTTATTTGAAGTGACGTCTAAGTTCTTTTCNGAGGTCTCATTTCCACTTCTTCCAACTCAGAGATTGGAATGATATAAACGTTATTTTCACTGGTATCCTCACACAAAAAATCAAACTTGATAAATCTAGAGTCATTACTTGTCATAAAATTAAATGTTACCGATTCGTCTATTGGAAAATAACCCAAGCCCTCAGTTGTCTGGGGACTGCTAATCATTCGTCAACCTTTCTCCTATTCGATTTCCATTAAAAAAATTGAAGTTGGAAATGCGGTAATTCAACATCGATTGTATGCAATTTTCCACGACCCATATCACAACCCCAAGAGATTTCTGAAGATTCCTTTCTGCCTTTCCTTAACTTTCATACTGGAAGGGAATGTGACCAAGTTCTCAATTCCTGTTTATATTTCGAGGAAGCCATAGGTGATGGCTTCTTTGTCAGTAAAATGTTCTCGAGAGTTGTGCTCTCATACAATTTTCATGGCATTAGGCTAATGTAAATAGCATAATTTCATAATCATTCGAAAAGAAGGATGGTGAACGAATCGTAGAATAGAATTATGACGTCATCTGTAAAGTGACTTCTCTCTAGAGGAGTCATTAATTGACAACAGTTAAATTTTATGTCACCATAGCTTCAACGAACAAAAATTTCTTGATGTAGCTTCCGGAGAAGCGTCTAGAAATGGTAGATGTTTGTGAATATTGTTTAATCATTATCGTGGATAGTGTTATTGATTTTCATCAAGTAACGGATCAGTCCATTTATAATCAATGTTATGCAATGTATACAATTTTTTCATACGATTCGAATCTGTAATAATATACAGTTTTGTATTGAAATCATGCTGATGTTGCTATTTCGAAAATTTTGTATGATTTATATGTTTCAATAGCTCGGAAAGGTTGGATCCACCCTGTCATTTTGAAACAACGTAACGGAGAATTTCATACATTTCATTCATTAAGTGAGGTATTGCGTTAGAAATGAATGTGGGATACGTGGTATTTGCCTAATAACTAGTGGAAATGTAAATTGTGATTTCATGAGTCTTTTCATTCAATTTTCCACAAACGAAACAAACTAGAAATTCAAAATTGTACAGAATTGAAATATGTAGGGTTCTTCTTTCTATGTTTCATTTTCCGCTAGGATGACCTCTATTTTCTCCGTATTTGTCGCATTTTCCGCTACAATGTCATCAACGACAGTGGAACTCTCCACCTCTGTCTCTGAAGTGTTGGAAGTAGTTATTGGCCTAATTGAAGTCGATTTCATTGTATGAATTTCTGAATGTTCACAGTTCCTACCGGAAGTTCCTTCTCTACATAGACATCTGTAACTTCCTTCATCCTTTACGACGGAAATACACTTTGCCCCATTTTGGCATACTTCGGAGTGTTCCTCGCAGTAGTTTAGTTCTGAAACGAAATCGTTTCTGTATGAGAAGATACAATCGGTATGAGAGATGTTTATGATATGACTAATTTGAACATTCATAGAAAGATCTCGAAATAAATCAGATGTACAAAAACGCCTAATATTAGATACTTCAAGAGGTTAATTGATTAGGTAGAAGATGTTTTAGGAAATTAATTTCCCAGCGCATAGTAATATGTGGTGGTTTACATATATTCGTTGAAAAACATATACTTCAACCTGACTGTATCTAGATTGAATGTACATTAATAATTAGAAATTTAAATGATAGGATTTCATCCTAAAAAAACCGTGACAATTCCCTGAGTGAAAATCCTCTGGTTGCAACTGTCCTATATTGTCGCTAGCAAGAGAACAATGAAAAGAAAAGGTGGAAAACCCACCTTCCGTGAAGGGTTTTATCTTGTAGTAAAAAGGCGTTGACGTGGTACAACTATTCAAACACCAAATTGTTGTAAATGTTCAATATAGGCATCTATCAAAAGCCAGGACGTTTGTTTAAAGATAAGATGGGTAGAACGGAATATCCACTAAGGATCATTCAACAAATTCAGGATTCGTCAGCCGAACAAAACCAGAAACACCTGTATGACACCTGTAGCTTCCGCGAAATCTACCATCCTAACTGATGAGAAAAGGATTTCCTTTCTTCTTCTTCTTCTTTTCGGAAGATAGGGTACTAGCTTTTCGAACTATCAATATTTGCATGTTCCATGCATAACGGACCAATCTGGACAGAATAAAGTAATGGTATGTTTGGTTGTATCTGGTCAGATACCCCCTAAAGCTAAATTGGCTACACTGACGAAAAATGAAACAGTTGACAGTCGAAATGTCATCAAACAGATGACAATTGAAATTAAACGGAAAATACCAAAAGAAAATTTTAATTCGAAGACACTCCTTGTGCACATCACAAACACATTCATATGAATCACCCACAAAAATTCCATTAAAGACAAACATCAGACGCCAAATGAGTAGGATATTTTCTTTCAAGTAATTTTATTCACCTACTTTTAATCATTTTGAGATTAAGACTGGTACGAAGGAAAACAAATCACACTTTCTACAGTAAGCAGTAATACAAGCTGTAACTCTTGAAAAAATGCAGTTTTAGTGAGAACAAGTTGAAATCAGAAGAGTTATGAATTTTTCTGATGGTGAATCAAGAACTTATAATTTTTCTTGTAGTGACAACTTGTAAAAATATGATTTATCATTATGAAATAATGATATGTCTTGATTGACAAACTGATGAAACTGAAATGGTTATCATAGATATGCCACAGCAGCTTCTTATGAGCCGCAACGAATTGAATAATTTGAGCTAATTGTTTAGAGAGTCTTTCAAAACATAGTTTTTAGGAAAATATTACTTCCTTTTTCAATCGTCATCGTCAGCTGAATGTTGAATCAATTTTGATGAATTAGTGTTATTGTTTTTCAATATCAAACTCATTTCCATCCTCATATTAGCCAAAATATTCACTTTTGAAATACGTTGACTGTTCAAAAAATGAGATGAATGTTCAAATTTCGCGAGCTACATACATTTAATTAGTGATTTTTTTATGTTGGTTCGTGTGTACGTGTGATTTTTACGTATTTGACGATTTCCCACTACAAAATAAATGGATCGAAGAATTTGTATCAAATCATGTGTGAAAAATCGAATTGAGTGCCCAAAATACTTGAAATACTGACAGTAGCATACGGTGATTCTACTCTGAGTCAGAAAAATGTTAACAAGTGGTACAAGCTTTTCAAAGAAGGCCAAGAAGATATGAATGATTACGCTCGCCCTGGACATCCCAGCACATAAAATCTATAAAAATGTTGAGAAAGTGAAGAAAATTGTTATATAGAATTATCGAAGCACTATTATAGGCGTAGTACGATGTCAACATATCGGTTGGCTCATGACACGCAATTATTTTGAAAATTCTGGTCATGAACCATGTGACAACAGACTTCGTTCCAAAATTGATGAATTCAACCAAAACAAAAATAGGTCATATGAGCTTAAATAGGATCTGTTGGATGACGTCAATGATGATATAGATTTGCCCAAAAGGTTGATAACTGGTGATGAATCATGGGCATATAATTATGACATCGAAACCACAGTCCAATCGTCCCAATGGAAGAGCCAACAAGAGACAAGACCAAACAAAGCATGCCAAGTTCGATAAAATGTCAAAGGGTATTGCTCGCTGTTTTTCTCAATAACTGTGGCGTGGTGCATCAGGAGCTTTTTCCACATGGTCGTACGGTCAATTATCCTGAAGTTATGAGCCGCTTACAAGAAACAATACGAAAAAAATATTCGGTATTGTGGAAAAAATATTCATGACTTTTCCATAACGATAACCCACCAGATCACTCGTCAGTACTTGTTCGTGATTTTTTGGACAAAAGCAACACTGTCATTATTCCTCATTTTTACCGGATTTGACCCACTGCGATTTTTTTCCTTCCCAAAATTGAAGAGTCCCATGAGGCCCATTTTGCGACGAATGAGGAGATGAAAAACGAATCGCTTAGAGAGGCAAATACATTTCAAAAAGCGTATCATACTTCGAGGATTGGAGAAAACGCTGGCACAAGTGTATTATTATTATGATTATGAGAAAAATGAAAATTCATCTAATTTTTTGAGAAGACAGCGTATTTTACATTCGTGGCAAACATCTCCATGTTATCTATACTTTTAACACTCATTCATCTTTGTTTCCCTGTACTGGTGAGTCCTAGGAAGCTGAAATTTGGTATATAGCTGTTTCTTAGGTATTAGATGTGAACTGAGAAGATTTTCAAATATTCCGATAAGGGCGCCCCCTGTAGGGGTGAAAGGGAACAGTTTATATATAAAAATAACCTTTAAATCCCTGCAAAACCTAAAAAACGTTTCGTGTGTTACTGCAGCAAACATCATCAATGATATATGAGTTGTATCTCGTAGTCTCAGCAACGAGTGACTGCATACTTCTTATCCCAGTCTGGCGGACAGTTAGATGCAGGATGCTCAAGTAACGTGAAAATTTTGCTCACTTTTTTCAAAGTGCATATGTGTTCCATAGAATATTGGTGAAAATCCTGAATTAACACTTCTGTACATCTCTCATCGGCGGTAATTTCTGCTGTGCATTTTAAAGCAGGCTAGCTGGCTGAGTCTCCATTTTCATATATGATGACGAGTCAAAATTTCGATTTTTGACGTTGAATCGTAGATATATCTAGTTAATGTGTTCGTGTACTCATGCGCTCATGAGCACTGTCACTCATTGCAATATTTTTATTGTATCTGGGATATTTTTATTCTCTGCTGAAGAGCTGGTATAATTTCATAGGTATCATATGAGAAAATTGAAAAGTAACCAATAGATAAACATAAGCTATCTCGGCAAACAGTATCAACGAACAAAAGCAATAATTATTTTTGAATTTCATACGGAAAATTTACAAAAATCAGAACTCAAATTCCAAAAACAGGAAGAAATATTTTTATTCAACTTTACGCCTCGCCGTTGACCCAGCCAGGTAGGTATACATACTTTCATAGTACATTCAATGACTGAATTTTATCAGTTCAGACTTCCATTGTCTAATATTATATAAAATGATTTGAAATCCCTAAAAGAACCAATACAAATCAGTAATTGAGAAGAATAGTTGAGAATAACATTTATATTAAGCAAAAAACCTGAAATGAAATTACAGTGTAATAAAATACAAGTAAAAAAAAGAATAATTAAACAAAAAATCGAAAGCAAAAAAAAGTTAAGAGAATCCAACCCAAGTTACTTTACGACGTTTCGATTCTTAGTATCCACAAACGTCTTCGGATTTTGGCTTTTTATTTTTTGTTCAATAGTTTTAGTCTTTTACTTGTATTTGATTTCACTGTTATTTCATTTGGAGTTTTTTTTGCTCAATATAATTGTAATTCTCAGCTAGCCTTTTCAATTTTCTATTTGTATTGGTTCTTTTAGGGATTTTATATCATTTTATAGACTAGTAGGCAATGGAAGTCCCAACTAATGAAATTCATCATGAAATATTGTCAATCACCTTGAAACAGACATTTAAATGCTAGTCAACGAGTATTCTATATTTTTTGTTTCACAGAGAGTGTGTTGAATTTTCCTATGTAATCTATGAATAATTGACTACTGAAATTGATTCTATTCATATAAATTGAAATAATAGTTTTGAATTGATGAAAGGAAATAAACGGAAAAATATATTCCTTTTGTGCTCTTTGTCATGTTCGATAATGACAAAATACACATTAGCCCCTTGTGACGTTCGTTTTTTCAACTATGAGTCATCCTTTTGTCCTCCACTCACCTACATTCTCCTGGTTTTCTGCAATACCCTCGTTCTTTGTGACATGACGCCTTACAGATAGCTGAAAATAGAAGACACGTATGAATAAGTGAACAAAGGAAAAATATTTGCCCTATAAAACTTTCAAAAATTCGATAAACCATCATCAGTTTAACGACTGGGAAAGCTTACAATATATGTAATTTCGTTTGAAATATTGATGAAGGTGATTGATCAAGAACAATGCACAGCGAACAAACATCTTTTGTGGTACGAAATTGAATATTTCATAACTATAATGACAAAACAGTTAGTGAATTTCATTTGAATTTCATGTAATACTGTTTCGATCACAAATGATTTAAGTTGTATGTCTATGTGGTTTAATGATGAACCGTAATTTGATAATATTGTATACAGATTGGACAGTGCACTTTTTTTGGCATATCGAATCCCTTATGAGATTTCAATTATAAACGTTATTTCTTCTGATTTGACAAGACACGTCTTATGTGTAATCAATGCAGTATAATATATATTACTAAACAAGCTGACCCGGCGAACTTCGTACCGCCTTAGAATTATTATTTAAATGTTTCGTTGTGCACAATCACATACTTTATAACCTCTGTTATCTTTGCGATTACTATCATATTGAACGTGGTCATTTCATTAATCCCCTAACTGATCTTTCAAATGCTTCGAAAGACTCCTTGAACTGAATTCAAAACTGATAGATCTAATTCTGGCATACTTAAAATACGTTGGACGTCTTTTCAATTAGTTTCATTCAAAACATCCGTTATCGCATAGAGTCTTCGCAAATAATCGTGAATCCAGAACATATCTGTTCGGAAAATTCTCTTCCTACAACCATCATGGCTTTCAGTGCGTTAATATCAACAAGTTGTGCATATAAAAAGGTCATATGGAATAACTCAGAATCCGTAGGTTTGCTGAGAAAGGGATGAGAATGTCTGAAGTAATTTTTAATTTGTGAAAAATAAATTGCGAACAATGGTTTTCTTCAAACTGATACAGGTGGAGATTACGCTAGTAAGCCATTGACAACACTTTCCCAACACCAAAAAAAAAATACGGTCTCTCAAAGAGCGTTTCGCTAACCGATGTAGCATCCTCAGGAGATCATTATGACCAAATTTCACTTTATGTTAGTGTTTTTTATGCTTGTGGCTTAATTACTACCTAGATGTTAGTAGCCTAGATGTTAGTAGCCTATTACCTATCTACATTAGTATTACCTAACTACTACCTGTTATTGATTTCTAAACTATCTGTTTTGTATACCTCTAATTTGTTATGTATTTCGTCTATGTTAGTGATTATCTCTAATATTCATCTATTTCTTATTTAGAATTATTACGTTTGCATCAAACAAAGGGCTGTTCGAAAAAGGACTTTTATCGCTATTCATAGAAATAATTTCGCACTTTTCCATTTCCAAGCTTTCGAAGGCATACAGAAACCTATTGTCATGTACCGATCTCAACAATTTTGAATATTTCCCACTTATTCTATGGTAGTTCTCTATGGCATGTTGAGCGACACTAGCTTTCTCCGGTCTATGGAAATGAATATGCGAGACATGTTCCTTGAAGCGAGGTAATATAGTCCGTTTGGTTTGAGCAACATATTTCTTATCACAATCCTCGCAACTTATTTCGTGAATACCAGAGTTTTCTTTTTCCAACATCTTGTCTTTTGGACTGCCCAACACTTGTGGAAGCGTACGTGCAGTTTTGAAAGCCACTCTTATATTGAATTTTTTGAATGTACGAACAAACACAATGGTGTATTTGGATTTGAACCAAAATACACCAATGGGTTGGTTCGATATAAGAGTGACTTTCAAAATTGCACGTACACTTCAACAAGTGTTGGACAATCCGGAAGACATGACGTTGAAAAAAGAAGAATCTGGATTTACGAAACAAGCTGCGAGGATTGTGATAATGAATACGTTGGTCAAACCAAACGCACTCTATTAGCTCGCTACAAATAACATGTCTCGCATGTTTGGTTTCACAGACCGGAGAAATCTAATATCGCTCAACATGCCATAATATGAGAGTAAATGAGAAACGTTTAAAATTATTGAGACTGGTATATGACATCAGGTTTCTGGATGCCTTCAAAAGCTTGGAAAGCAAAAATTACGGAATGAGTTCTATGGAAAGCGACAAAGGTCCTATTTCGAACAGCCCTTTGTTTGGTATTATACCTGATAATCTTGAATAGAGAACATAATAATTTTAGAGATAATCACTGCATAGAGAAAAAACTCCAGTAATATTCATTACTACACCAAAGGTTCCAAACAGTGCATCAAAAGTAGATAGTAGTTAGGTATTACTAACCGGTGTAGTTAGGTAATATTAACAGGAGGTAGTTAGATAATACTAACAGGAGGTAGGTAGTTAGGCCACTAGCATATAAAAATACTAACATAGTGGCAAAATTCAGTCATAATAATATTATGAGGACGCTAACATGGTGAGCGAAACGTGCGAGAGACCGTAATTTTTGTTATGATGTTGGAAAAGTATTTTAAATAGATTAATTCTACGCTTGAGGTTCCAGTACAAACTTTCAACTACGAATATGTTTCGAATATGTTTGATATTGCATTTTGAACAACAGAGACATGGAGGTTGGGACAAGCGAAACTCACTGTATGTTCACATGGAATTTATTTCAAGATATTCAATTAATCGATAATGATCTGATAATATACAATATTTTCAACTTGATTTCACTCTCAGTCACACCTCCTGCCCTGTATATTTGAAGACTTTTCTTTTTCAATTGAAACGTTCTCTGTCTATCATGTACAGTTTTTCAGATATTTTTATGTTTTCGTCAATTGAAAATATATTTTCTGGAAATGATTATTGAATATCTATTTTATAGATTTGAATCTGTATTTGATTCAACAAAATTTTGATTAATTCGAACGCAAAACGGTTTTCTAATTCAGAAGGTATTCTGGAAAATTTACGTGATTGATTTTTTGAATTCTCTACTCATTATTGAATTATTGAAAATATTCATGACTTAATTGCTTTGAATATCAATGAGAAAACCTCATAAAACAGCAGATGACTCTCATCACACTTGCACCATATTTGTTTCCTTGTGTTCCATAATTTCAACATAGACATACAAACACACCATTTTCAAACTGAATCACATGACATCTGTCAGTGTCAATTGTTTTGTTGTCTCTCTCTGTGGTCTGCAACCACATGGCTTTTGCCAGTATTTTATAATTTCAAATCAAATAACGATTTTATTATGTAAATTTGACTAATATCACGAAGTGTTGTTCTTATTTTCATGATTTTTGATTTGTTGGTTTCATCTCGTCGAAAATAGCTTCATTATCATTATCAAAATATCAGATTTTTTTCAACATAGAAAGAAGTCACGAATTTGTCAGGGTTACCCTTCAAAACTAGATGAATTTTCATGATTCTCGATTTGTTGCATTTGCCTTCTCCTGGAATACCTATTGGAACATTCGAAAAATGAAAAAATTGAGATTGAACAACTAACGACGTCCGGTTCATTGGGTTATGATACCCATTGTGGTACATGTAAAAACAATTGTTATCATAATAAATCGCATCACTGAAGGGCCGTGTTCAGTAATGCCGAGTCTACTATTTCTGTAGTAGATTTACTGTTTCTGCAGCAGTTCCCGAGTTACTATTCTACTCTTTGGAAGTTGAAGTCTACTGTTGATTCAGTTCATAATCATCTCCATAATTCTGAGATTGTTTTTTAATGTACCTTCGCAAAACATTTCTCATTTCGCCCAAAGTGTGAAAAAATTTATGAATTCGTAAGATAATTTTACTCTGAATGAGTTTATGATCACAGCCTTGTGAGAGATATATCATGATTTGTCAAGACGAGTCAGTTTTCATTGCTTCTTGAATACATACGAGTTTGACATAAGATTCCTGTATATCCTGGATGACACTTGCACTCAAGGGGTTTATCACAGTATCCATGAACGCATCCTGGCAAGACCTGGCACTCCTTGCATGTCCTTCCCGACCATCCTATACGGCACTGGCACTCACCAGGGGCTTCACAGTATCCCCGCGTACTATGACAATCTGGTCCACAAATGGCTGAAAATAATGAAAATGTCTCTCATTAGAAGCAGTTTGTGTCATCACTACATATATAAATTGAACTGAAAAACTACCGAACGGATTCACATTTGGTTTTCACCACTATTGGAGTGCTTGAAAAAAAGATGTGTTTGTATGATTGATTGATTTTTAGTGTGAATTGGTTGGAATACAATGTGAGAAGATGGGACAGAGAAGTTATCCATAAAATTTTCAATATAAAGCGATGAAGATATAACAAAATAATTATCTACATATTGTTCTTCTTTTGGAAGTCTACAAAAGTCTGCATTCAACGGATAGCTAACTATACCCATTTTGAAGTTTTTAAATGATGGTAACATATAATGTGGTAATTGGTAAGCTCACCGATGGATATGCTATGATGCTCATTAATAGGTTAAGTGTATGGGCATCAATCAGGGATGCCACCCACTCCGATCGGAGTCTGAAGTATGCCTAACTTGTGAAGATCAGTATTCACTCGGCGTTGGTTAGAGGTGCACTGGTGTCCTTCTAAAAACATTTATTGAGCACGTGTTATAGTTGGTTAGGCGGTTTTTATTTTTTGTGTCGTTGAACATGGATTCCAAAACTGACCCTTCAGAAAAAAAAAGAACGTAATTTACATGTGTAACCAGTCGTTGTAAATACCAATTCTGCTTCGACTAGTGTACAAAAGAAATTCAAGTGGACAAAAATAGAAACATTGAAACAGTTTACATTCAAAAAAATCAAGAGCGATTTCGGGCAGAGGCAGACCTATAAGTTTTTTCAGACTTATAATTGACGACACGAATTGCAAAAAATCAAATAAAACATAACGGCATCCTAGAGTACCTACCTCAAAAATATGGTCGGCCGTCAACCTGTTAAATGAATGATTTAGTGACCTGAGGCATTTCATGCATATTATAATTTCCACCTTTACACTATACAATCCAAATTTATATTAAAGTTAATGTAAATTAAAATAATCGCGTGAGATCTAGTGTGATCTACGATGTTTCAAGATATTTCAGAACGTTCGAAAATGTTTGGCATAATTTTGACATGTTATGAAATATTTTAGAATATACTTGAATATTTTGATGGAAGGCAAGTTTTTCAAATGACAACAGAAACTTTTCTCATGAATGAAGTGCTACCAAAACATATTACTCTCTTGAACCCTCCGATAGTTACAATGAATCTGACAGATCCATAATCGGTACCACCGATCAGACGGCAATCAGACGGCTATCCCAGGTAGTCTTTCAGTTCGGAAAGACAAGTTTATAGCCATCAGTAATATTGCGTTCTTTGAACAGTGATCTATGTTGTTTCCTATACCAATACCTAACACAATTTAGTCTCGCGAGATCCCGCATGACTGAGTTGTGTTGGGTATTTCCAAATTTTTCGATTTTTTTATTTTGGCTATTAGTTCCTAATGTATGTTATTTCANTGTCGGGTATTTCCAAATTTTTTGCTTTTTTTATTTTTGCTATTAGTTCCTAATGTATGTTATTTCATTCGACCGATTGCCTCTTTTTCTTTTTATTTCATATTTTTATGCAATAAATTCTTATGGATCTCATAAATCCTACATCACCTATGTTATATTCATTTGTATTTTGTTGTTTTGTACTGATATAAAAGGTTAGTATATACATGTATGCTTACATATTATAGACATAATCCGATGATTATATTGAAGCAGGTATTTCCAGAGAAATACAGCTTGTAGAAATTCTTATTGATTTATAATAAAATCGACACAGGTTCAACCGAAGAAATTGAGGAGTGACAGGAAAATTGGAATACAGAGCAAAATGATATCGAAACAAAGACATTTGGCGAAGAGAACAAGGAATTTTACGTTATGTAATAGAAAAAAACGGTGAAGTAATTGAAGCAATATTCTGCAGAAACACACTACACCACTCGCAGGTAATGAAAAACTGCAATTCGCTACGGAGCTTTCTAGGTGTGAAAAATAGGGAAAATGACTCCAAAACAAGCATGAATATAAAGTGTTTATTTGATGACAACGTGCTGAAGTTGATTGTCATTCACAAATTATTACTTCGAAAGCATATATGCATTACCTACCAATGAAATCGAATTATCAACTCTTATTGGTGTTTTATACCTCATTGGACTGTACAGAGAAGGATAAATCACAGTTCGAAATCTGTGAGGTACTGATGGCACTGGTATAGAGATTTTTCGACTCACCTTGAGGTTCAACTCTGCGATTTTGTTATTATTAATCTCGTCTCATCCAATATATTCCATCGTATACTACCAAATATGTCATCAAAATATTTGCCGTAATAGATTTACGAGTTGACTATAGATATAATCTTGAAATGTATGAAACAACAAATCACCTTCAAACAAACAACAAGTGATTACCAAAATAACGGATGTGATGAGAGTAGTGGCTTTAAGTAAGTCAAGAATGAATGTTACGAAAGATAATTGGTTCAAATTGGAAGGGTTATATTTTCAGAAGTGAATAATTTTTGAGAAAGAAACTTTTTGGCTATCTACTACTCCATATCGATACAAAACAATGTCGGAATCTTCCAATGGAAGAAAACAAGCAATTAATTTCAAAAGAAGTTACTCTATACAAAGATGTATAGATCATGCAAAGTAGCTGTTTCAGGAGGGCTTTCCTTTCATTTTGTATCTGAAAGTTACTACTTTACATGATCTACACATCTATGTATAGAGTTAGGTACTTCTTTTGAAATTATTACTTTCTTCCTTCCTTTGAAAGATTCCTACATTTTTTGTATCGATATGGAGTAGCAGAAAGCCAAAAACTTTTTTTCCACAAAAATTGATCACTTCTAAAAATATAACTCTTTCAATTCAAAGAAGATTCTTTTGACTGGAATAATTTTTAAATGAAAGTAGCTGTTACAGAAGGGGTTTTTCTTTCAGTTCGTGTATGAAAGTTACTACTTTGCATGATCTACACATCTATGTATAGAGTTACTTCTTCTGAGATTATTGCGTCCTCCCTTTCTTCAAAAGATCGCCACATTTTTTTGTATCAAGATGGAGTAGTGGAAAGCCAAAAACTTTTTCTCTTCAAAAATTAATCACTTCTAAAAATATAACCCTTTCAATTCAAACAAGATTCTTTTGGCTGGGATTTATGACATCACGATGTAATCGATGACATTAGTAGATCAAAATCATTCCTTGACATGAAATCGTGATTTTATGAATGAATTGTGTGTTTATTCTTATGATGTTTCTCAGATTGGTACTGAAAAGCCCTAAGGCAAGTGCCTTACGGCAAAATGTCGGATGTATATCAGTGAGGATGGCAGTGTTCTATGTAAGTAATTTAGTATATTGTGTGAGAATCCTGTGAATGATATCTGATTCAATTTCATAACGAATGTTTGGAATAGAAACTCATTAGTATAATTTACAGTTCATAAAAGTATTTGTTTCGAAAGTATTTTTCTTTCGTGTAATTCAATGTTTGACTAGAAGTATCTGTTTCAGTGTTTTTTTTTCACTTTGTGTCTAAAAGTTACTTCTGCACATGATCTTCCCTTCTATGTAAAGGGTCACTTCTTTCGAAATTGATTGCTTCTTTCCTTCCTTTGAAAGATTCCCACATTTTGTTGTATCAATTTGAAGTAATACAAAGTCAAAAACTGTCTTTCCCAATAACTGATTTAGGAATGTTACACGTTTTGAAACATTGTCTGACGAATATAGTATCTTTCGTAGGAATGCTGAAGAAGAAGAAGTGGCAACTTTTTGAAGAAATGGAGAGAATCAAACACAAAAAACTTGTTTTACAATGTTTGCCTGTAGGGAAGAAGGAACTATTTAATGATACGTACCTTCAAATGAAACAAAGACGAGTGTAATTTCAATTTCAAAAATGCATATGGATGATACAATAAATAAAAATACAATCATCATGGAATTTCAGTTGATATGAAAAATGTTTAAAAGTGTACTAGAAGATGGCCAATGGTCATATCTTTTTTCATTCTTGATATCGCAGGTATCAACCCAAAAATCATTTATGTGGAAAATGAAAATGCCTACAGAAGACGTCCGTTCTTCCTACAATAGTTTGGTAGAGAACAAATTGAATATCAATTGATGAATCCTTCCCTACTTTTCAACTCGCATATGTCTATCCCGGTGAGAATCGAAGAATATATGCCTGAAGCTCAACATTTGATAAAAAGACAAATAAGAACAACCCTCGACATACGAAAACTTCGATCTTACCTGAAAGGAAAGAAGGCTCACTGAGTATCATTTTCTAACGGTTCGATTTCCATTATCAGCAGGCATATTTCACGTATAATGAGTTCATTAATTTATATAATTGTAATAAAACAGTTTATGTAATGGCATTATAATACATTATTAGTCCATTTTAGAACAAAACTTTACGAAATTTCTGAATAACAGTCCATCTTGTGATATGTATCTCACAGATCCAGCTCGACTATCGCTGTAAATTTGGGCGGCACGATTACCAGAGTGTTTGAATTATTAAAAATTCATCTTGTTTGTTCCGGGATGTTACCGAACATTTCCGATCATTCTGAATATTGATCACTACATTCCGGAATGCTCTTCTTAACTTTTCGAGAACTTTCTAGGCGGCAAAATGTCCAGCCTTCATATTTGACGAAGCACGTTATTCAGCACTATGACAGAAAATTATGTTAACATCCACGTCCTAATTCTCGAGAGATGTCGGATCTAGACGCTAGTATTGAATACACGGGTTGGAATAATCTTGAGACAATGTGAAACTTGTGAATCCTACCATATGTAATTGAGAATAAAAAAACATTGCCTGATCACACGAAAGAAATGAACGTAAATATTATTTTATTTTATCATTCTTCATTCGAAACAATTGAAAGTATAAAAAAAATCATTGAAATATTTTTTGCGAAAAGTTATTGACATATATTGAGGCAAAGTGTACTAATGCGCATAGTGACCATTCTCACTTTTTTCGACTACCTCAGTTGCTTGTAGAGACGTGTATTTTTTGAATGAAAAATCTATTGAATGAAATATCTGAGATTTACTAGTAGATAAGGCAATATGCAAAATTGATTTTATATAGCTTATAATATTTCAATTATTATATTTACCTGACTATTACACAAAGATACATTGTAAAATAAATTTAACACAAGGCAAACTGAAAAATAAATTTAAGAAACTCAAGGCGCAGGTACCTAGAACAGGTATCTATGGTATAAATAAAGATAGTTTTATAACTATGATTAGTTTGATCTTCCTCTTGAAGATGATCAGTTAGTGATCGAAAGACGTATCGAGGTGTTAAAATAATGGTTCGATGTTGGAAAAAACTCCAGTAAAATTCATTATTACGAGAACACCAAAGATTCGGAACAGTGCATCTCAAATATCCCAATATCTATTCTTTGATTATTGCACTACCTCCTGAATGTATTGTACTTGGACCATTTCAACTGACACATCTGACATCAATCACGAAAATTTTTCTGATTGCCACTTCATTGATAGTTTCAAACTGATCAAGTCTTTGAAAATATACGCTCTAGAATCACTCTCACTCAAATGAGCACTCTTGAATAATACTAGCGGAATTCCGCGTCTTAAATTTTTCTACTCGACTTTTTCAATAACCATGTGTGAATTACCATTGAAAGGTCGTTCACTCGACCAATACTTCGGACTACACTATTTTTTATATAGGTATCAATGATGACACTCTGTAACTATTACATCTTGTCAACTTTCACATATAGTCAGTGGGCATACTTGGAAGACTGGCTATAAATCAAATTATCTAAGAACAATTCGTTAAGGCCAGTCTCAACTCCCTACAAAGTAGGTTAATGGACTGACACCTCTCAGAAAACAACTACTCCCCTGACTAGTACCGCGAAGGGCGTTGGATTATATCCGACAGGTGTCAGTGCAGGATTCTTCACAGAAGTTATTCTTGCATATGCTGTTGACGATACAACTCCCTACTGTGTAGGGAGTTGAGACTGGCCTGAACGAATTGTTCTTAGATAATTTTACATCTTGTCAAGTTGTATTGGACTATAATTACACTTCGTCACTTCCACATCCTAACTTCTACTAGAATTCATACTTCATTATAATATTTTCACAAGAGTTCAGGAAACCACAACACCTGGTTCACTTAACAATGTGTTCTTCAGTTTTGTTTGTACACGCCCGAAGGAACTATTGTGTGATGGAACATGAGAAAGTCTCACAATGAAGTGTTACCTTGGATTTTCATCAAGCATCGGTCAATTCGCAGTTCACATACGTTCATGATCAGTAGTTAATATTCATGGGTAAGTCGAGTGTGGTCTAGTTAAAACGTTTTAGAATGATAAGATTATCATTATTTATGTTTTTGCTTCCAGATACAGATTGTTCATCTCATGTTGATTTGAAGAACTTCATTTTTTGACCCGAATCAGTCATCAGATCCATACAACCATACACCAAACCAATATAATTATGACTTGAATTAAGATGAAAAACTTGTTACGATTAGTTGTAAATAGTTGAACGCTAATTATTAAATTAGGGCAACTCTATTTGTGAAACACCCGATATATAGTTCCAGCCAACTCGATAAGTTTTTTTAAAAAAAAAAAGGAACGTTTTTTTTTCTTTCGTCCGTCCGCTCCAGGGCATTCGTGAGTGAAACTGAATGATAACGTTCGGAAGATTTGATTTCAGGCAAATTTTGGTTTTCGAGTATAAAATTACGTCTTTTGACGGATATAAACCTGCCGTGCCTTGTTGTGATATTGTGATTGAGTAATTCTGCTGTGGAGCGATCTTGCAATATCCTTATTATCGATTGGGATGAATTTTGTTCTTAGATAATTTTACATCTTGTCAAGTTGTATTGGACTATAATTACACTTCGTCAATTCCACATCCTAACTTCTACTAGAATTCATACTTAATTATAATATTTTCACAAGAGAGTTCAGGAAACCACAACACCTGGTTCACTTAACAACCTGTTCTTCAGTTTTTTTTGTACACGCCCGAAGGAACTATTGTGTGATGGAACATGAGAAAGTCTCATAATGAAGTGTTACCTTGGATTTTCATCAAGCATCGGTCAATTCGCAGTTCACATACGTTCGTGATCAGTAGTTAATATTCATGGGTAAGACGAGTGTGGTCTAGTTAAAACGTTTTAGAATGATAAGATTATCATTATTTATGTTTTTGCTTCCTGATACAGATTGTTCATCTCATGATGATTTGAAGAACTTCATTTTTCGACCCGAATCAGTCATCATATCCATACAACCATACACCAAACCAATAAAATTATGACTTGAATCAAGAAGAAAATCTACTGCAAACACTCCAAAATCATGAATCAAAGTAATGCTTTCGTCATTACCAATACGTTTCGTATTGGTACGTTATATTTCTGGTTTTCAATTCATACCGTAATCATTTGGTGGCCTTTGGTCACATCCTCATTCTTCAGAAAATAATCGAATAATACTTTAACATTTGATAGCCAGTAACCTTCTGGCAGAAATAAACTGAATCCAAACACAGAAAGTTCCTTCGAAGCAATACATACACTGCAACATTTCAATTTAGGGATCCCTACGAAATCTAACATAATTTCAAGGACACGCCTAATAAGAAAACACAGAAAACATTTTGGAAAATTCATTTCAGTATTGCAAAAGAATAATTTTTCATAAAAATTAAAAGAAAATTACTGATGTGAAGGTTGGTTTTGCTTTTTTTGCAACTAAATTAGTAATATTATGGATGATGATGATTATTTCGATATCATATCGGATTCCAATTGTAATCTGTTTCATTATTCGTTTTTGATATATACAAGAGCAGAGAATGCTTTTTGACAGAGGTGTGTGGATAAGGAAAACAGTAAATGTTCCAGTACTTTTTCTGATATTTTTTTGTGAACTTTTTTGAATTCACCCAAACATTTGATAAAGAAGATTTTTTGAAATTACCGTTCAAAGCTGAGTCGCACGATATTCCTATCGATTGATTTTCCTGTACCTTTGTCAAGCCGATATCTCAAACTTCTATGTTGGAAGGGTCTACTATCCATTAGCATTCATTCATTGATTGAAATGTCCATAGATAACTTACATGAACTGTACTTCATGAAAGATGGAGATACCGATGTAAATTGCGATCAAAAATTTCTCCATGAAAGTCATACAGTGCTATTCTTTAATGCCTCCCTCCTTTTATTTTTTCAAGGGATCAACTCAAAAAATTGGAATTTAGAATAATGAAATAAATGCATGTATACTTTATTCTGAAGTGAAATTGACAGATGAAACTTTCAAGATGGCGACTGGGCGTCATCTGGGAAAAAATTGAATTGAATGAGGGTCTTGTGACACAAATTTTGAAGATCTTGACAAACGCTTCACAACCTTAGAATATGTAGTCAATATCTTCAACTACTATAAAATGTCGGAACTTTCAATAATTGCCTGAATACATTGACATTTAACTACATAATATGAGGTAATAAGCTTGGAGTCAGTTCAGAAGATGCTCGAAATGATTGCCTTGACCTTCTTGACATATGAACAGCCTATGCAATATTTCACGCCGAACATTTTCGAATACGGTCACGTCAATATCTCTTCAAATATTCATTATTCTCTGCCGTATATCCAATATTGAAGGAGGTTCAGTTTCGTACACTTTTTGCTTCAATTGGCCCCATAAAAAACTACAATGGTGTCAAGTCTGACGAGCGGACTGGCCATTCTGTAGGACCTCGACGGCCATTCCAACGACCGGGAAAAGTAGTATCAAAATGGTTTCTCTTTGTCTGGAGTAATGTGGTGATGCTTCATCAACAAGAATACAATATCCATATCAAATTCGTTAGGATTCGCTTGGACGATTTCAGTGATAGAGGGTCAACCGTAGTTTCCAGCATATTCAAATACAGTTCCCCTGTCGAATTTCCATCAATAAATAGGGGTCCTACAATATGGTTTCGCAATATTCCCGCCCAAACGTTATTTTTTTCTGGATATTGGGTATGTGTTTTCCAGAAAACGTGAGGGTTGGTGTCACTCCAATAACGGCAATTTTGTCTGTGAACATTGCTGTTTGAAAAAATGTACATTCGTCACTAAAACAAATATTGTGGAGATAGGTAAGATGCCTTGCAATAGTTTTCGTCATGATTTCGCAGAATTCTGTTCTTCGATCAGGGTCATCTTCAGTTAATTGGTGTTCGATTTTAATTGTGTATGGATGATACCTATTACTCTTCAAAAGTCTCCACACAGTTAAAGGAGACACCTCACAAACATTCGCGACAGAATGATTATACTGTTCAGGATTCATTACCATCTCACCAATTATTTGCACTTGGTGTTTTTCCGGAATGGACGGATGACCTGGGGTCTCTTTGTTGTGAACACTACCGGTAGTTGTGAATTTGGATACAAGTTCCCTCAAATATTTTCTATAGATAGGACGATTCGGAAAACGTTCATTGAAAATCCTTTCGGTCTCGTGTAAGTTACGCGTCGCACTGTAAAAAAAAATCGCTTCTATTTTTTCTTCCAATGGACGAGAATTGACCATTTCAGAGATTGTTGACGTGATACCTTTCTATTAGTGAAATCAAAAATTATATGAGAATATTCTAACTGAACAATGATTTTCATTGTCGTACTGATATTTTTTGTCGTTTTTATAAACAAAAAATAACTTAACAAACCTTATCGGGTTGTTGGAATTGTCATATGACNAACATATTCCTTCTGACGCCCAAAGGAACTTCCTCCAGCAGTACTGGATGCACTTCTCTTAAAAATGGAACATATGCCTCACCATTCAATCGAAGAGGTAGAATATAAGGCCCAATTAAATCATCCCCAATAACTCCGAGCCACACGTTAAGAGAAAAGAGCTTCTAACCCATTTCCCTGCGACAGACCGTAAACGTAATGCATGTCAGCCATTTTCTCATTTGTGTATACCATTTTAATAACAAGTGAATTATTGAAGTAACAAATTAAGAACAGAACAACAACACACAATTAGCATTAATTCAATTTCGAAAATTCACAACCTGACAGCGTCATACCAATTTAATTGTCACTATCGCTAATAGCGACCTACTAGATATATTGGTTTCGTATTTTCGCATTTATGACGATGTATCTCTGAAGTTGTTCGTAAAATAATTTTTCGCTACGAACTGGTTTATTTTGAGCAAATACCCATAGGACATTTTTTGTTTAGAGTGAAACAGACTATCGGAAATAAATTTTTAAATGGTAAACAAATGATAAGGCAAAAAGTTATATTGGAAATAAATTTTAGGGGTTGCGTTTTCCACCCCTTACAACCATGGGGTAGACCAAATAAATTTCTGGCTAAGTGTCTTTTTGGTAGTGCAAAACGTCAGGTTAATTTCAATAATGTAACTTTTTTAGTGCTTGTGAAAAAAATTGTTATACAAATTTTATGTACCCCTTTAAGGGGCTGTATCTTAACAAGGGATGCTCTAATGAAATTTCTTTATATGAAAGATCCTATCTATTTTTTGCTGAGGAATCACCTCCTTGAATGTTTTACACTTATTTAGTTACACCCTGTATTATATTAGAATATATATTAGAACAGAAGTCCGGACTAATGGAAGCTGCATGAAACATTGTCATACACCTTCAATCAACCTTCTGATTCGAACAAATTCAATAGGAAGTGAAAGATACAGGAAATATAGGAGTCAACTATGTCAGTCAACTGATTATTCGGATTCTCAATGTGTGGAAGTATAACTAGAACAGAGATAACATATAATTCGATTGGCTATGAGCCTTGTTCCACAAATTCAGCTTGTAAAATAACAGACTTCATCAGTGAATCGATGATTTCTCTGAATCACTCTAATGGGTCATTGTTATATGTACATTATTTGATGATTATTCACATGACTCAGCAAAATATCATTCTGGTTGTGCAAGGAAAATATTTTATTATTCAATATATCACAATTGGATGGTTACTTCAAAATTAATGATATGAAATTTTGTCATGATAGTCATTGTGCAGTGATAACGTCTGGTTTGGGCATTTTATCTTCGTTTTAAAACTTCGAGCTCGTGAATTCCTATTTCTTGCAGGGATCGAGATTATTTTGAAGTCATTCCTCAGCTAGTTATCCTTGTTGAATATCTGTGTACGAAATATTTACATTAATCACTGTTATGGCGAAACATTTCATGCAACACATAACAAACAGGCAAAGTACCCTGTACTGAGGTACAAAAAAGCCGCATTGGAGTTTGAAACTTCAGGTGGTTTTTGAGCCAGAGGTCTTCAAAATTGTGAGTTGTTCTCAAAATTGATAATGTTTCCAACTTTCTCTAAATACATAAGTAACATAAAGTGCCTTCAGAATGTTCTTCCTGTATAATCATTTCATTTCAGTAGGAGATTCGGTATTTTTGAGTTATTTCTTTCACATTCACATCAACATTGACTCCATTTGAATGAAGTTTACATTTTATGATACATTCGATATTCCTTTCTCTATATCTTTTCGAGGTGAAACTGATCGAAACTGAATATCATTGCAGGTCACGCTTCACGAAAATGTCATTATTATTCCTTATGAGTATTACGATTCCCCCAAGTACATTGAGTAGTAAAAGTATGAAAGCAATCATTATTCCAGTGTCACGTTCCGGATCCAAAGAAGCAGAAGTGGAATTCTTAAATTAAAATTTCACATTGAATATCAATCTGCTTTCACAACAGCCGTGGATGTTATGATGAAGGCACAAAGAAAAACTACATCAATACCACTGCTTTCAATTGAAAAGTTCACAATAGAAATGCTGATGAATTATTTTGTTACCATCAAAAAGAGTAATCAGGACGATGTGACAATAAAAGAAGTAATCAGAGAGCTGTGGTCACTTTGGTTATGTCGAATAATACATACATTTTCAGCTTTTTCAATAAACTCCTGCTATTGTATCGAAAAATGTATGGAATGGATATAGAGATGAATATTGAGTTGGTGGTAGATGTAGAAACAGTCGTGTAAGGACCCCGGTTCACAGTTGATAACTGAGATTCGATTCTATGTCGAAACGTAGATTTTATTCCCGTTAATGGTGCCATGGTATTTGGTGTATAAACGGGGACTATCTTTCGGAGTTATATGAGAGCAAATATCAATATTGAAATGGTTTTGCTAAATTTTGAGTCAATTTTTTTCATTTTACACCAGTTTCATTAAATGACTGATTTTTTTCGCCTCGGTGAAAATGAATCGAACATAAATCCTGTAAGTAGTCCATGAGTTGACAAAATTGTTTTCTGGTGTGACTGAGAAATTGTGAAATTTGAAGATTGGTTCTGCATACTTATGATTTTTAATTATCATCAATTGATTCTTATGTCTAGTTGGTGCAAAATTTGACACAGAACTGGAGATCAAAACTATATGCTCACCAGAAAACGGTAGTTGTAATTCATATAAATAAACGTTGGCGAATAATGCGAATTGCTCAGGTAGGACGTGAAGCTGATATTGTGTCCAAAGAAGCAGGAAAGCTCATGCAGTATCAATGAATATATAACGCTATTCGCAACTGAAAAACAAGACATATGGAATACAAAACGACCGAATGCATTCATGCAGGGGGCAAACAAGTTATTGTTTCATATTCTTGGAAACTGAATGAATTAAATTAACAAACAGAAGGATACTCCAACTCGCAGTGAGAATGATACAACTTACAACGCATTTTCTGGCTCCAGCGGTCCATACAAAGGTTATGGACAACTTTGATACTGCTCTTGTACAGGAACATAGGGTCTGCTGGTGGAAGATTATGAGATTGGGGAAATGAACCAAATATAATGTCGTTGAGTAACTCTCTTTTCATGGACTTGACAGCAATATAATTAGAGACAGTTGGTGTCGAGAAACCTGAGAAAATCATCTTTGGATCTTCGTTTCTCTCTTTCAATAGTAATATGTCTGCTGGTTCACCGGAAACGGCATCATGCCGTGTCACAAGAAAAAACAGATTAACTAGGGATAACTTCTCGTTGCTACCCTGTTTGGGTTTGAAAACGGGCTGAAATCTCGAAAAATTAATATACTTCAGAAAGGTGGTTCAGTCATTTATTCACATTTCATTTCTGGATATTGCAGATCATTTGAATACATAATATTTTACTCAGGTTACTAATCATCCCTTGAATATTTCTTCACATATCGAATGGGATTGGAATTCTCATTTGAGAGAGTGGCAAAAGCGTTTCTTCAATTATTCACCAAATACAGTATAGAGGAAGGTTGCAAAAATTGAAAATATTCATCACAATCATTCAAAACATTTCATTCTTTATCCACATATATTTCTTCCTTATGCAAATCTAAAGTTACATATTACGGTGATTTCCACCCTATGAATGGGGTAAACAGAAAAATGTCTCCTTCATTCCTGGTTGATCTAACGAATATTTATGAAGGAAGTTGAATCCGAAAGGTCAAAACCTCACAAAATGGAATGAATAAACGTTTTGATATAAATATTTCTTTCAGATGAATATTGTCTTTTTTTTCATCTGAATAAATTATTCAGGAAAGACATAAATTTTCTTTCTTTAGACATTCTTGATTTTTTTCCCTGAAGAAGTTGAACTTAAAAGTAAAAATGAAAATTTTTTGGAAAATTAACGGTTTATTAGACCACATTATTTGCTCTGTTTTTTTTCATCTGAATGAATTATTCAGGAAAGACATATATTTTCTTTCTTTAGACATTCTTAATTTTCTTCCCTGAAGAAGTTGAACTTAAAAGTAAAAATGAAATTTTTTTGGAAAATTAACGGTTTATTAGACCACATTATTTGCTCAGATATTCTACAGATGAATCATTCTTCGACAAATATTATTTTATTGACAAATCGTATCAATAAGAAACTCCTAAGTTGAAAGTACTGTTCAAAATATTTCAATATTTCTCATGTATCGAATTATTTCAACTTCACACAATTGTCTCTGAAATTATTCAAGATTCTTTGCGAATATATTCTTTCACTTAAGCTCTAGACACTTCTCACCTGTTTCTTCCATTTCGGTACAAATCTAGCAGGTAGTACTCCTGGCATCACTATCATTGACACAATTAAAAATAACATTTTTTTTTATCTCAGGCTTCAAATATACCGAAATACGAGTGTATAGCGATGTGATGCGACCGTGAACTTGAACGTCCGTGAAGAAGTGAAGACCGATGACCTCCTTTTGCCTTCTTGTGACTAACTGTAACTGTCGAACAAGCTATACATAGAATGACCGCGTGATATTCTTCTACTCGTTGCATCCGGGACCATCTTCAAAGATGCAATGATAAAAATACTGACTACTTGTTTTTTTTTTCGATATCACTCCGATTACTTCTATTGGTATCTATTGGTATATCACTCCGATTATTTCTATTGGTTTCTGTTGGTATCTTCACCAGAACACGCATTTTCACTTCAGTATTATCAATACATTTAGTGTGAGTCACCGAAAACGAATCAAATCGAAATCTTCAAGACACATTTGCGAAGATAAAAAATGCGAAACATTTTTAATTCTAGGAAGACATTTTTACATCAACTGTCATAACTCCTCCTCCACCCTTATAATATTGATAGGCAAAGAAAGTACTTAATGTGATATATCCTTGAATAGATAACTTTATAAGAAATTTTCTTTTCTACTTCCTTTCGAAAACGACTTTGAAATATTGTTGATATATAATTTATCATGTGTTTAGAGGAAATGAGGGGTAAGTTTTTGATGTCAGAATATATCTTTTAATTAGCTTCAATAATTGACCACATATTTGATAATTCAGGCCTTTATTTTCAGTTGATAGTTTTTTTTTGAAGCTGGATTTGACTCATTTTATCTACATTTTAGATATATATGTTCACCATAGTTCCGTCGTCATGGGTAAATAATAACCAACTCTCATGGCCAAAAATTGATGCTGATGAGCTTATACGAATCCACAATTCTATGCCCGAAGCCAGTTGGTTTACAATGATGTATAAACTGAAACGAAGTCATTTGATGACCTACCAAATTGCTGAAGAAGAACTATTAGAACGAATGCTGAAGAATGACGATACAGAACAAGAAAAAATTATCAATTTTATGCAACCTAAAAATCGAGCAGGGTTATTTTCATTCAAACAAGTTGTCACAGAATGTGTAAAAAAGCCAGAGTTATGTATCTTTTATGATTCACCGTCTATGACAGTAGGTATTAGCTATTTGAGGAGTTACTTCTGAATACTTTCTGAAAAGCATACCTTGCTGTACCTGAATTTGTCATCATTCAAAGGGTTGTAACACGAAACTGCTTCACTTGAGTTATCCCGTATGATACATATTTTTACTATTTTGATTTAATATGTATTTGAAGTATCCACAATCAAATCAGTTTGGAGTATTTTTTATCAAATTGAAGTGTATTTGTAAAATTTACTTGGATTTGTATTTTTTTATGTGAACGTCAACTTCATGTTTGTTGCAATGATATTTAACAGAACTCTAGAATAAAACAAATACTTTTTTTAACGAGGCAAATACTTTACTGAGTATAATGTTCATGTGAATAAACTGTCAATAAAAGTATAAAATTTCTTTTATTCTGACAACAATACCTCAACTAGCACAGACATTAAAAAACAATCCAAAATCTATCGCGGATATTAATGAACAAAAAACACATACGCCCTAAAACAATACTGATAGTGTGGCTTCTTAAAACTTGCCTGTAAAACGTTTTCATATTTGTCCTTAATTAAAAATGCCTCGCTCAGTATTATTAACGTTAATTTAAAAGGCAGAATTAGTTTTAATCTGTGGTGATGGTTACAAAACAATGCGCGAAGATGCAAATATTTTCAACGAGCGGCATCCAGCCAAACAAATTTGCTATTCAAGTGTGAGTAGAATTTTAGATAATACGGAGCGTATGAAACCTGTATGCACAGAAAAAACCAGCTTGACGTACTTCCACCCAAGAAATTAGTGATTATACCGGCATGAAAAAAAACCTCTGTGAAGCGTATTCTCAAGAAACATAAGTATCATGCTCATAAACCTACATTCATTTGTACATTTCATGAAAGAGATATTATTTTTCCATGTGGATTCAGAGTGAAATAGAAGAACAATATTCTAGGTCCTTTTTTTTTCGCGAGAATTTGAATGGGGACAGGTTCTTGCACTTTTTAGAAACTGAAATAGGAGAGTGTCTGGATGATATAGTATTAGAAGAATGACAAAAGTTATGATTCCAACATGACGGATTTCCTGCCCTTTCTACTGGAAATGTTTCTCAGTGGCTGAATAGGACATTTCGTAATGAATGGTTAGGATGAAATACCGATCCTCGATGGCCTCCTCGTTCTCCAGACCTCACACCTCTAGATAATTTCTTATGGGGATACTTTAATAATGTTGATGAGCTTGAAACTTCAATACGAGTTCATTGCAGAAATATTCTCGATGATGTGTTGCGATCTATATTAAACGAATTTTATGAGCGAGCAATTAGGTGCATCGAAATAGAAGGTGGACATACAGAGACGCTTCGATAATTTTTATTGTTAGTACCTGTTAAGTTGTTGAGTTACCTAGTATATTTTTCTGTACTATCGCTTATTGGTTCTTTTTTGTTCATGGCTATCCGCGATAGACTTTGACAGTTTATTCACATGAACATTATACTTAGTAAAGTATTTGCCTCGTTAAAAAGAGTATTTGTTTTATTCTAGAGTTCTGTTAAATATCGTTGCAACAAACATGAATCATTATTACGAGAACACCAAAGATTCGAAACAGTGCATTTCAAATATCCCAATATCTATACTTTGATTATTGCACTACTTCCTGAATATATTGTACTTGGACCATTTCAACTGACACATCTGACATCAATCACGAAAATTTTTCTGATTGCCACTTCATTGATAGTTTCAAACTGATCAAGTCTTTGAAAGTATACGCTCTAGAATCACTCTCACTCAAATGAGCTCTCTTGAATAATACTAGCGGAATTCCGCGTCTTAAATTTTTCTACTCAACTTTTTCAATAACCATGTGTGAATTACCATTGAAAGATCGTTCACTCGACCAATACTTCGAACTACACTATTTTTTCAAATAGGTATCAATGATGACACTTTGTAACTATTACATCTGGTCAACTTTCACATATAGTCAGTGGGCATACTTGGAAGACTGGCTATAAATCAAATTATCTAAGAACATTTCGGTCAGGCCAGTCTCAACTCCCTACAAAGTAGGTTAATGGACTGACACCTCTCAGAAAACAACTACTCCCCTGGCTAATACCATGAAGGGCGTTGGATTATATCCGACAGGTGTCAGTGCAAGATTCTTCACAGAAGTTATTCTTGCATATGCTGTTGACGATACAACTGCCGCAATAGATTTTCAATGATTGGAACACACTTGCAGACCGGTTTCTGGCCGTTTGGCCACTCGTCAGTGCAAGGTAGTGTATATACAATATATGAAAGTTTTCTTTACTTATACGAGGAATTGGGCAAATTTCGGATATGCAGTTGGTTACCTCGTTCACAGGCAGATGGGGCGACGACAAACCTGTTGTTTGTTGTATGCTTCAGCTTAGTTCGAGGAACGATACTCTGACGGAATTCGATTTTCAATTATCGGAAATCATCGACTTTATGTTGATGATATACACTACCTTGCACTGACGAGTGGCCAAACAGCCCGAAACCGGTCTGCAAGTGTGTTCCAATAATTGAAAATCTATTGCGGAAGTTGTATCGCCAACAGCATATGCAGGAATAACTTCTGTGAAGAATCCCGCACTGACACCTGTCAGATATAATCCAACGCCCTTCGTGGTTGTAGCCAGGGGAGTAGTTGTTTTCTGAGAGGTGTCAGTCCATTAACCTACTTTGTACGGAGTTGAGACTGGCCTGAACGAATTGTTCTTAGATAATTTTACATCTTGTCAAGTTGTATTGGACTATAATTACACTTCGTCAATTCCACATCCTAACTTCTACTAGAATTCATACTTAATTATAATATTTTCACAAGAGAGTTCAGGAAACCACAACACCTGGTTCACTTAACAACCTGTTCTTCAGTTTTTTTTGTACACGCCCGAAGGAACTATTGTGTGATGGAACATGAGAAAGTCTCATAATGAAGTGTTACCTTGGATTTTCATCAAGCATCGGTCAATTCGCAGTTCACATACGTTCGTGATCAGTAGTTAATATTCATGGGTAAGACGAGTGTGGTCTAGTTAAAACGTTTTAGAATGATAAGATTATCATTATTTATGTTTTTGCTTCCTGATACAGATTGTTCATCTCATGATGATTTGAAGAACTTCATTTTTCGACCCGAATCAGTCATCATATCCATACAACCATACACCAAACCAATAAAATTATGACTTGAATCAAGAAGAAAATCTACTGCAAACACTCCAAAATCATGAATCAAAGTAATGCTTTCGTCATTACCAATACGTTTCGTATTGGTACGTTATATTTCTGGTTTTCAATTCATACCGTAATCATTTGGTGGCCTTTGGTCACATCCTCATTCTTCAGAAAATAATCGAATAATACTTTAACATTTGATAGCCAGTAACCTTCTGGCAGAAATAAACTGAATCCAAACTTGCACACAAAAAGTTCCTTCGAAGCAATACATACACTGCAACATTTCAGTTTAGGGACCCTTACGAAATGTAATACGAACTGATTCCAATGATTTCAATAATGAATCAGAAATTTAATAGCTGATTCTAATACAAAAAATTAAAATCCATATACAGTTTCAATGTTTCAATAACCCAAAGCCATTTCGATCTTGACAACTTTAATCACTGGATATGCTATGTTGATCACTTTCAGAATCACTCAGTGAACTACATGGTTATTCACAATCCATGCAGACATGTGATATAGCAGAATCAATCTACTTCGAACCACATACATTTTTGCGCTATTTGCTTGTGATATTGTTAGTTTTCTCAATTCGAACAAAATATGTTGAAGTCTAATGAAATCAACAAATATTGTTTTACTTTTCTTGGTGTGGAATATAGGACACAGTTCATTTGACCAAAGGTATTAGAACTGGAAACGTTTCAGATTATCTGTTTAATGTTTGAGTGAAATTTGAGTTGCCTCATATTATTATTCTGTATAGACGCAATTTTGAAATGTTTGTTAATTTTTTTTTAAACATGGGATTCAAATTTTGGTATCATCAATATGATTACTGTAACAGATCATCTTTGAGTTATATCCGTAAGATATTTCAGTATTCTCAATGAAGGTTCACTTATGTCTGAAGATGAATAATCATCTTATCATCATACAAGAGTAGAATAAACAGAGCTGATAAGAAAATCAAAAAAAACTGGGCCATATTGGTTAGTCTAAGAAATAAATCAAATTCAATTCCAGAACACATCAATAAAGATCCCAAAACACAATGGCTCAAAAACTAACTTCATCCTTTGTTCCTACTTCAAATTCTAAGGATTATTTAAATGATGTAAATATGCCCAACAACTTTCATTGATGAAATTTCAGTAATAATTTTAAATAACCTTCCCGATTCCGCTTTGAATACAATAGTGATGGCTATAAATAAATCCTTTTTCTTGGAAATTTCCCTCCGTGTCTAAAAACAGCTCTTGTGATTCCTATTTTCAAAAGTGGTAATGCAGAAGATCCAAATAACTTCAGACCTATCTCCATGCTCTCAGCACTCTCAAAATTCATAGAAAAAATACAGTATATTAACCAACTGTCAATTTGACTTTTCAGAAGACAAGAGGCACAAATGATACAATATTTTCCTATCTTGAACATGTCTACACACATCTCAACAATGGTGAGGGCGTAGCTGCAGTATTCTGCGATTTCTCCAAAGCTTTTGATTATGTAAATCATGAACTTCTTTTGCAAAAGCTGAACTACTATGGCTTTAGAGGAGTGTGTAATGACTGCTTCAGGTCTTATTTGAGTGATAAAAAACAGTAAGTAAGATCAAATATAAAACTATCACACACTCAGGACATCGGGCGTTCCACAAATATCAGTACTGGGCCCGATTCTTTTCCTCATTTATGTAAATGACCTTGTTACTCTCTCAATTCAAGGAATTTTTACGATCTTTCCGGATGACACCACGCTACTTTGGTATGAAAAAAAAAACTTCTAATATGAAAGAAACTATCTCTAGAAAGTTGTGAAAAAATAATGTGACGCAAACTACTTGTGCTTTGATATCAAAAATACAAACCTACTTACCTTCAGCTGTAATATTAACAATTTATACCTGAATGGACAAATTATTGAGAATAAAAACCAATCCAAATTCCTGGGAATCTTCATAGATAACAAATGGTAATTTGATCAACATATTTCAGCTTTGAATAAAAAATTGGCATCAGGATGTTATGCACATGTAGACCATTATTTTTGAAAGACAAAATCTCACTGTTACTTGTATTTTCATACTTGGAACTGTTTGCCTGATTTACAAAAAACATAATATGGTTGGAACTCCGGAACATACAAATTACATAAACCGGCAAGTAACTGAGAATAAAGTACAACTTCCTGTTCCAAAAACAAGCCAGATAAACTATTATTTAATTTATGAAAGTAAAAAGCACATACCTTACGGAATTAGAAAGAAAAAAAATCTATGAAATGTTCAGAAATCTTGTTAAAGATGCCCTTGCAACTGAAGCGTACTACAATCTTGATGAATACTACAATGCAACTTTGCTGTGATTTAATAGAGGTGTTCTTTTGTTGTTTATATTGACACGTATATTTAAAATTATATTTTATACTGGGTTATATCCTATTTGATTGCCATGACATGTGAACTTATGTTCAAATTATGTATATTTGTTAGTTGCATTTTTTTGAAAGGGACTTTTTTTATACAAACTATTTTGTCTACAAACTTTGTTGGATTTCATTCTCTATTGTTATATTTTATCAATTAGATATGTTAATTTAGTTTTGCTCAAATTGTGTTTCTGGGTATTTGTGTTTTTGAATTGTTCCTTTTCTTTTATTGCTATACAGCAAATAATCTTGAATATTCCAAATTCTTCAATGTTAAAAACCAGAATTTCGAAATATATAGGCTAATAATGATGTTTCGATTATTGAAAATAAGACGAGAAAGAAAATGTTACATGAATGTTTTTTGAAATCAAAAGAAATTCTACACTCTTTTCTCCATACTTGTGATTGTCTGATATAGTCATGGTTTATGTTTCTTTGCAATTTTTATACCTCAGAATAGAAACGAATATTCTCGAAATATTTTAAATCTGAATTGAAGGGGTTATATTTTTAGGAGTGATTAATTTTTGGGAAAGAAAGTTTTTGGCTTTCTACTACTCCATCATGATACAAAAAAATGAGGGAATCTTCCAAAGAAAGGAAAGAGGTAATCAATTTGAAAATAAGTAACTCTATACATGGAAGTGTAGATCATACAAAGAAGTAACTTTCAGACACAAACTGAAAGAACGTCCTCCTGATCTATTATATATTGTCTTGACACTCACTGCTTCAGTAGTTGCCCAATCCTGTGCACTATAAACCAGATATACAGGAACATGTACCTTACTGATGTCGTATTTTGGAGAATACGGAGTTCCATAAACTTTATAATTCAGTTCATTGTAGTTATACTTTCGGAAGTTTCCTTTGATGAAGTCGGCGGCGTGATTCAGAATCTTAATGGAGGTTCCCCCAGGCGCTTGATTGAAGTAAACTGGAATTGATTCCTAAGAGCGACAACAGCAACGCATGTGAATTGGAAATGATATGAATATGTATAAACGAAAGATTTAAATTATCGAAAGTGGAAAAGAGTACAGATATATTTCTTAATACAATCAACTGTTATTGCAATTTACTGATTTTTCTGTCCAATAAACTCTTGTGAAATTACACTATATAAGTGCTATGAACTTATTGAGTGGTGATGAAAATGTTTCCAGTTTGAATAATAATAGTGTTACAGTCTAACCTGCCTTATAATAAATAAAGCCATATTTCGGAAATAATCAGTATTGATTTGCCAATACAGATCATACAGGGTGGGTCAAATAAAACTATACTATCATACCAACATTTTTCCGTTGCAATTTCGAAAGAAAAATTTAACTTTACATTCTCAAATAATAAGAGGCGTCTGGTGATAACTTTTTTGGAAAATCTTCAATTTTTATTTTCAATACACCACCTTTTTCTCATAACTTGATGCAGTGAATATCAAGAAATGTCGTAATGTGTCGATAATAATTCGACTTAAAGAAATTTACTTTTCAGTAGCACGTAACCGAAATTCTCAGAATGGCATTTTTTAAAAGAAGATAATTTTATCTTAGCAAAGTTCCATGATTTTCACTACTGCGAATGGAAAAAAATATCAAAAGTTTACAAACATTCTACGCTGAATAGGGTTCAAAATAGTATTTGCTAGCCTCCATACTTTCATAGAAGTTTTATTCGAAACGAATTGAGATGTTCTGTAGAATTTCAGGCGATGATATGATCAAGCAAATTATCGAATTATGCAAATTGACTTCGATAAATTATAGTCTTGAATACAAATGAAAAAATAATTTTCGAATGATCCGTCTACTAGAAAATATCTTTATTCATTCATTTAGTTTAGTTTTATCGGAATACGAACGAGACGAACCCACAGACAGAATTCACAAATTATTCGCAAATGCTATTTTAACGAATAGAAATAAATATTGCAAGTAATGAATAATGCTAGTAATCAACACCTCGACACGTGTTTCGATCACCAAGTAATCAGCTTTAAGAGGAAGATCAAAACTTCTCCTCAATTGCAAGTAATGTTGAAAGTACGGCACAAATCACGCATCCAAATTAAGTAGGGAAAAATATGTTCCTTTAGTTTGAACACAAAGATGATCAATGAATCAGAGAAAATATCATTGTCTTTAATATTTGAAAGATAGTTATAACTCTTCAGACAACGATGCAGTGAAGTAATTTGTGTTTGTTGAAGACATATTAGAGTGTAGGATATTCTGGAATATTATATTGAATTAGATTGGAATGGTATCGGTCAAACTATTCAAAATTTTGGAGGTGTATTTGATGTCAGTCAGTTTTTCATCAAGACTGATTCAGTTCAATTCTCGACACATGATTATTTGGTGAGTCTCGACAGTATTTTTTGTTGACGTAATCTACGAACTTATTTTGAATGATTTCTCATAGCTCATCGAGATATTTACGTATGTCATGAAGAGCGTTCGTATTGTTTTTTGGATAACTGGAAGGATAACTTGTTCATAAATGAAATATACGATATTTTTTTATCGCAAATCAGTATAGAATCAAATATTATTCCCCAAGTCCTTCACTTCATTACACATTCGAAGATAATGTTTTCCTGATTTATAGTCAAAATGTGATGAATTATTGATATGAAATGATATATGATAGCATTAATGAAGGTTTAGGTAAAGGGCATTAATTTCAGAGTATTTCTTGAACCTTTCAAGGAATTCTTGTATTAGCATAGAATCATTCCAATTAGAGACTGCATGAAATATTTTCAGATCTTCTGCGTACATGAGAAAATTGAAAAACTCGAGACATTCTAATTCATCATTTAAGAAAATGAAGCCAAATGTGATCCCCGATGGTATGCAAATTGAGTTTGAAAAACAATTTCAAATAAAAATCGCCTGATGAGGGTTACTCGCGTAAGATCGGAATTAATTCAGCAGTGATCCAGTAGATCCAAGCTTGAACACTAGTAGGTAAACCATGATCGATTTTGTCGAAAGATTCACTGAAGTCCGTGTTGATAGCATCTACTTGAATTTTGCTGAATATATTTCGAATATTCGAATAAGTTCATTTCGAAAAATCTATTTTTGATGAATATGTATTGGTTTTCGTTTGAAATATTGATAACGGCGGAATATAACTTATCGTACAAAGTTGATTCAAACAACTACAAAATAATACCATCTGATCGCAAAAGATAGATAACAGTAAAATACTATGCCGACCAGATAGTACGACACATCATTGAAAATTCAAACTTGTGTAATATTTTTATATTGAAACGATTATTGAAACGAAAAAAAAATTAATGCAAAAAGGTCACAATACAAAAACTTCAAGAAACAAATCCTGGTGTGACGAGACGAATGCAGAAGAGTAACACGAAGCGAGTACACAGAAAAAGGCAAAATGGAAAAATGCTAAAAACAGGCTACGTCAAAGAAAAATCGATATGAAAACTGTCAAACAAGATAAAGGGCCACGTGGAATGAAAGCAAACCATAAATAAAACAGACATACTACCTGAGCTGAAAATTCTCGAGCGTAACACATAGAAGACGCTAGTCTTTTTGCATTTACCGTTTTTCCAGTTAGTGTGTACTAACCTTCAAAAGGAAGCTGTTGGAATTTCCTGACATTCTACTCATAAGTTTGTGAGTTATTTTGCTAATACTCTACTTTTGTTATTTTCAAAACAATGGATCTAGAAAAATTTTGTGTTTTGATTTTACACTACTTCTTGAAGGGAAAAAATGCCGTTCAAGCGAAGAAATAGCTTGAAAAGTGTTATTAGGACTCCGCTCCATCAAAAATAAACAATTGAACGTTGGTTAGCTGATTTCAAACGTGGTCGTAGAAACAACACCGATGATGCAGTGGACGTCCAAACGATACAGTAACACCAAAATATAAAAAAATCACAAAATCGTTTTGAATGATCAAGAAGTGAAGTTGCGTAGGTTAGCTGACATTATGAAGTGAAGATGTCAGAAGAACGTGTTGGCTTTATATTGCATGAGCATTTGATTATGATGAGAAAGCTTTGGTCAAAGTGGATGCCGCGCGAGCTCACTGTTGCGTCGTTGTGTGACAATGAATAAAACATGGACCCATAATTTCATTTCGGAATCAAAATGATCGTCATCTGAGTGGAGAGCAACTGGTGAACCCCCCTCAAAGTGCCCGAAAGCACAACAATCGGCTGGAAAGGTTATGGCCTCGGTATTTTGAGATATGCTTGGTGTAATATTCATCGACTATCTTGAGAAGGAAAATACTTATCTAATGTTATTGGAGCGTTTGAAGGCCGAAATTGCAAAGAAACGACTGCATATGGCAAAGACAAAATTTGTGTTTCATCAAGACTAAGCACCGTGTGACAAGTCGATCAAAACTATGGCAAAGCTACATGGATTGAACTGTTCCCAAATCCACCATATTTGCTAGATTTGGCTTCAAGGGACTAGTGGCTGTTCGTGCTCACTGGGGAGGAATGTTGCCGGAATGAAAAGGTTATTGCTGAAAGTGAGGCCTATTTGGGGCAGAAGATAAATTGTTGTACAAAAGTGGTATTGAAATGCTATAGCGGCGCTGGAATGATTGTGTGGCTCTTGATAGAGATTACGTTAATGAATAAACCAATGTCAAACAAGAGAAACGCTGGAACTTTTTATCCCATGTTAAGTATGAATTGTAAGAGAATGAATGATCAACGAAAGCTATGATAGAAAAAATAAGAAAAGCAGAAAAGAGAAAAACTATTACTCAAAAAAAAACAAATGGAAAGGAATAAACATAGAATAGAAAAAAATAAATGTAATTCGTTTCTAGGAATTTGAGAAACATGCCACAAATATGAAAAATGTGAGAAATAACTCAGCAGATAAGTGAATAGGAAACTGGCATTTCAATAAACATTTCACGCTCATCAAAATGAGAAACAGCGGTTTCATGTTTAAAAAAATTGATCTTCTTTCGGTTTTATTGACATCCACTTCAGATAGATAGATTCATTTCTTTTTTATGGACCCAGTTGATGAATTAGAAGATTTTGTACTTTCATTGACATTGAACGGTAATAGTAAAAACTCTCCAAACTCCTTTAAATCGATAATACCATTAGAATGAAATAATTATATGGATATATGTTCTTAAGAAGCTTTTTCATCTAATTGGAAAAAGTAAAGTAGAGTAAGGGGCTGCGATATTATATTTCAGGCTAGACTGACTAGATAGTATGACACACAATTGAAATTGTCTGATTGGGTAGTGGTATACATATACTGAATATTGTCGTGATTTGCTACACCCATAATAGTAAAATACTGAAATGCAGAATTATCTGAAAACGGTTGGGAATATAAATATGTGTTTATCTCCGATATGAATATTCAGAGCACGAGTAATAACTGTGGATTCAATATAAGATGATAAAAATTAGAAATGTATGGTTTTTCCTGTATTCTTATCTATCTTACCGGTCCCAAATCAGTGTTAGGTCCATAAAATAGATTATACATCTGCATACAGTTCCTCATCAACTCTGGAGATTCCATGCAAACTGGAATAACAAATCTTCTGAGCTCTCTAGCATGTGATACTATTCTGTCCAATTTCAGTCTTCTGACAGTATCCTGTAAAAAACGTCAAACTGAATTAAAAATTCATGAACTGATATGAGATGAATTGAAAACTAAATCATCTACTGCAATAATACATCATTATATCATTCAAAACCATTGAATGAAAGAAGCGTTATAAGAAATGACATTACGAGAATCATAAAAATATAATGTGCTTTCCGAAAAAATTCAATTATCCGGTATAGATGACAGAAGAACTGTGTATTTCACAGAGGAACCAAGGAATTGAAAATCTCTATTGTTGAAGAGAAATCAAACATGAACCAAACTTCAACAATAGACACAATCATCCACTGATTCTGAAATATTTCATAATAAAAGTATCGTTCAATTCATAAACAAGATTTCAGTCATTAGTTATTCACTTTTTGAAGTGAATCATTGTGACTATGGATTTGTAGTGAATACCAACTTTTGTTTAGTTGTAAATTAATCTTCCTTCTTCTTGTCTGTTACGCTCGTTTACGTTACGGTGTTGTGTTGTTACTGTGACAACCCAAGAATTCGGCTCCGGCTGACCCGAATGCTTGTCTGAACCCTGTTCCTAAATTACCGAATGAACTTAAGCACATCTGTCACAAAAAAAATGGCATAATGAACTGATTAATCATAAATAAAAAAAAATACATAATGATCAGATTCATTATAAATACTTCACTATGAATTTAGATAAATAAATAATATCTATGGACATACAATTTCTATTTAGAATTGAAATATAATTAAGTCACGATCAAATGTAGCAGAAATTAATATTGGTTCTGCTGGCTTTGGATCCATAGCGAAAGGCCATTATCAAGTATGTCAAAAATAAAATAAATCATCAGTATGAAACTAATTTCAACTCCTTGTACAATATATCATCTGTATATAATGGCATAATGACAGATTGGTACCGAGTGGTGAGAAAAGAAATATTTAAAAATAAAATCGACGAATCATTTACTGATATCTCCTGAAGTGCCAAAATGGAGTTTGAAGCCCCTGACTCTGCTGAATTCAGGATAGAAAAAAAACTAAGTTCTTCTTCTATAATTTTCCACTATTTAGGTAACAGCTCTCATTCAGATTCGGCTAATCGATGTTCCCAAATGTAAAAGAATGCAGCTCCCCATAAAACTCTTCGAGTTTCGGAAGGGTTTTCCAAAAATTCCAATCGAAAAATTATTTCACAGTCTTTTGGGCAATGTCTTCAATTTTTCCAGAAAATTACCCACCTATAGTATGATGATTACCAAGTGAATAAAATTATGAGATGGTAACAGGTCGTGCAGTTCTATTATCCTCCAAAGAGAGTGAAATTTAACATCAAATGCTATACCCAAGGAAGCAAACCTAGGTACTGTATTCATTTAGTGAATCAATCCTCGAAGAGATATTGATGAATAAATTTTCCAGGCGGGTCTTCTTTGAACCTTCACATAGCAACCCCAGCGCATAACTATACGTCATCGACAGGTGTCATGAACCAATGGGCAATCGAAAAGAACTATTTCAGAATATTGAATTATTTAAATGAATTTTCCAAACTGAAACAATCTACTGAGTGATTGGGAAAATCCGGAATTAATACTATGGGGAATTTCCTCCCAGTAGATGGGGAGCCCACGATGCAAAATGGGGATTTACTCGAAGGTCATAGAGACATATTACGTTGCAAAGCTTAGATGATAAGAAGAAAAAAATGTTATATAATATAGACATTTTCATCGGTGGGGCAAGCGGCTATACATTTGTAAATATGTAAAAAAATACTGTTGCATAGACATACTCGAGCGCGTCAGATATTGATGATAGCATTTAATGTTCGTATGTTAATCTGATCGTTTGTATGATGCGGGGGGTTGTACGTAAGAGTCCGAAGAGAAAAGAAAAAAAAATCAATCGACCGCGGATTTCCTGACGCAAACTCGCGGCCATCATTATAATGTGCAAAAAAAAAATTCGCCATTCTGAAATACTCAAGCGCGTCAGATTAGGATATATATGGTTCATGTTTATGTTCTGGACGTGCTGTCTCATATTCTGACGATTATCTAGAGGGATTCGCCTAATCTGACAAAAAAAAAATTACAGTTTTTTTTAATTTTTGAACGGAATGAGAGAGTAATAGATAGAGAAAAAGTGAAAAAGAAATAGAAACTCGGAGAGGGAAATATAAGTGTCGCACAGCTGCACGCACTAAACCGTATCGACGAATTTTTGTTATTTCGGGTTACGGAAATCGTCAGATTATATATTTTTCGTTAACCTTGGATTATTTCCTTCAAAATAAAAAAAAATTGCACGCTCGAGAATGTCGAAATGACGTTATTTTTTACAACTTTTCTGCCCTACCCTTCCTTCACGTCATTCTCAAATTGTCAGATTACTGGAACATACACTTTTTAGCATGTAATTAACTCACCCTACCTTAATCTGATGCGTTCGAGAATTTCTGATGATAATTTTTTTTTTACTAAATCTGATCCTTTATCCTTCACGGGCGGCCTTTTATATGAGGCTCATATTTGGTGGAGGTACTTAACCGAGTACAAGATATTCCCCTGTATATTAATCTGTCGCACTTTAATACACCCTGAAACCTGAGATATTTAAAATATATGAAATGAAATAACATTTTTTCAGGGATACGGTAGTTGATCTTGACTACTTGGTGTGTTGCAAGTATGAAAATATATTGTATAGGGATCGGTTCTACAAAAGAAATCAAAATGTACAAGATTCCGCCAATTGGGTACTGGAATATACTTAAAAAAAATTTGAAAGGAATTCTTTGAAGTTTGAAGCACGGTAGTACATTGCACTCCATCTACATTGAAATAACTTCAATAACAATTGGAAAGGTACTGTCTATTAATTTAACGATAGTAAACAACAATTGTTCAACTCTGTAACCTCACGGCCCACCAGTTTACAAACAAAAAGGAGAGAGGGATCTACGGGTGCTTGGAAAATGTTATTTCGGTGTTTATGAATTATAATACCTTGTGGATCAAATGGGTACCGTAACATGTTGTGTATTGATGAAGTGATAAGGTAAACTTTATTTCAAAATGTACAGAATGTGAAAGAATTAACACCTGAAATATCGACGAATATCATGAATAATGAAGATTGCTCTCAATTCATTGTCAATAATTCTTTTTTAATTGCACAGAATGTGAGCAAATAACCTGAAAATCAAACGTATACTCTATGGACGCGCTAGACTTGCAGCTGGTATCTTGTGATCCATTACAATTGAGAAAATCAACTTTGAAGTTGAAGTGAATCACTAACCATTTTCTCACCTGGAGACAATACTGAGAAATTAAATAGTTACCTGGGCATGAAAATTATTTCTGAGAATTTTTATATATTTGAATGATTCAGGCATACCATTTTTGAGTTATATTGATGCTAGTGCTAGTGAGTACTTTTACAGTTTACTCATGATGAAAACTAGTGAACCGTAAAATAATTTTCAAACACTCCAGATAACCTAACCTAACATCCATCACCGGAGTTATGTTCAAGAGCGAACTATTGCTTTTATTTAATACAGTTACAAAACAATTCAATACAAAATACGAACTCACACAGATAATGATTCTCTTTCTTCAATGTTTAACTGAAAAATTCAATTTTTCCATTCAGGATATCTACTAAAAGAATAACGTAAACTCCTTCTGAAAAAATCATATAGTTCACTCTCTGAATCAATATTATTCGAAAGTTATTGACGGTGATTCATTGTATCTCGGTTATTCTCTATTTTCTTCTCAACAACTATAATAATATCTGTAACAGAAGATCAGCTAAACTTCTTCAAATATAAGAAACTAGGCCATATCACATCTAACTGCTATGACGCACTTCACAAGTTGAATCTAAACGCAACCCAATGAACTAGAAACAAAGAAAGTCTCGATTTCAAAAAAATTCTATATGTATTGAAAATCATATCAAACTCAATGATTTTTACCTGACACAAATCGGAATGCATAATATTTCAAAATTGTTATTTTTAATATCTCCCAATAATGTGAGATAATTAAATTAATTCTAAGTGAGCAGATATGATTCTAATTTCAAATTGCTTCGGGAGTTATGTTCAATTCCATGTTATAAATATCTGCCTGAATGCCTTACTCAGGATACTGAAAATTAATACATAGATAATATACCATTTGTGATTTATGTTATTGAATGAATTAAGAGAATGTCGAACTTCTAAGGTTATTCTACTTTCAATATTGGCACATTGATTTAAATGTTTGTTTGAGTAACGGATCTGATTGTGAATCACAGCTAGGTGATAACAACATTATACAGTGCATTCCTCTCAACACGATCACCTTGAATAACTTTTGGTACAATGATTTGCAGGAAAAATGAAAAAAACACGTTTACCATAGTATACAGGGGGACACATTTTTAAATATTCACATTTGATGTAACTTCCCGTCTCGCACCCCCAAAGCATGTCAGCATTTTTTTATTGGATCACCCAATATTGTTCCACATTATCAGATGTTCCATGATGATCAGATTTCAATAAGTATAAAACATATGGTTCGGGACTACAAATTATTTGAGTTGAAAACGAGCCACCCTGAAAAAGTTTTGGAACAATGATTTTCAGGAAAAATTAAAAAACACCTCAACAATAGTACACAGAGGGACACATTATGACATAATTACATTTGATCAAACTCTCCTTATCGCACCCCCAGAGCATGTCACCATTTTTTTTACTAGGATCAATTGTTCTGTTCCGTGATGAACGAAGTAGGATACATTATGGTCTTAAAAGCTCATAGTTTGAAAGCTAAAAATTAGCTGAGTTGAAATCGAGCCACCCTGAATGTACTTCTGTACAATCTGTTACCTTGGTTTCATAGGTGTTTTTGAGAAGTATACTTCAAAACAGTCTTATTTTACCTAGTTAAGTTTGAAATCGATATTCTCTTCATTTTGTATTCGTCTCATTCTACAATAACGATTACCTACTAGGTGAAGTTACAATTGGTGTGTCTGTTTTTGTGAATTCTTGAGAAGCAATGGTTTATACGATTCGAGAACGGATTGAAATAATGAGTTTGTATGACCAGTATGGAAATAGTGCCAGAGCTACTGCCCGTATGTTCAATGATAGTCGTCGAGGAAGGAATGTACGACACGAATACGTTTCGGAATCATCGAACAAATTTGTGGAAACTGAATCTGTTAACAATAAGAAGCATAACCGTTCAGGAGTTGTCAACGATGGAGTTATTTGTACTGCAGTTTTAGGACAAGTTGGACTAATGGAAAATTCGCAATCTTTTACTAAGTCATCTGGAGAATCAGGAATCAGTCGTACAAATATTTTCAGGATTATTCTTAAGTACAAATCATAAGATTAGACTAGCTCATGAATTGAACGAAGATGATTTTGATAGACGTATCGAATTTTGTGAAAGTCTCACTGAACGGATCAACTTGCGTTAGAATTTCTTGTATAAAGTTTGTTTTTCGGATGAATGTACGTTCAGTTCAAATGGAGAGGTGAATCGGTAGAATTGTCGATATTGGAGTGATGCGATTCCTCATTTATACCGTCAAGTTCATACCCAACGACCTCAAAAATTTAATGTTTGTACAGACATTTAAGGTAACCACATCATAGGACCTTTTTTTTCCATGATAATTCGACTAGTGATATATATTTGGATATGTTGGAGAATCGTTAAATAATGTGCATTAATAGGGCAATTGAGAAGGATATGAATTTATTCGGAAACGAAATAGTTTTTCAGCAGTATGATGCACCTCCTCATTATACAGCTCCAGTGCGACAATTTTTGGGTGATAATTTTTCTGGTCGCTGGATTGGTAGTAGGGGTCCTACAGATGGCCACCAAGGTCTCCGGATCTCACTCCTGTAAATTTCTTTCTATGAGAAAAGTTATGTATATTTCTCAAATTGTTTGGTGAAACAACATGAAGTTTTGGACCTAACTGAAAAAACTTCTTTGTGATATGTTTTTAATGGTCTTATTATTTATAACATGTTCGATTTTTGCCTCTGAATATTGGATGCACCGCTGCTCAGTCCGGAGAGTCTGGCGAGAGCTCATTGAATTCGAAGAACTCAAGTAGTGAAAATCGAGTGAGTAGCGTTAATGAAGTGAATAAATTATTCTGCGTGAGAACTGTGAGTTATTTGTTGCCTTTGAAAATTCTTCTGAACAGTAAACTGTAGAACAATGTTCTTAGTGTAAAAACTAGAGAAATGTTGATCAATATATTGTGATTTATGCCAGTAGAAGCAACGGCATATGGCATGAGTATTTCTCTTACGAAAATGAGAAGTAACAGTAATTATAAGTGGACTTGTAACCAACGAAAACTTACCAATACAAAATCACCCATGGGTGCCAACATCTTGTACGGAGATACCATATTTGTTAATGTGTATGCTGGACACAAAAGAACCATCATTTTCATAATTTTTCTGGCTCTTTCTGGATATTCTGAGGCGAACATGAGAGAAACTGTTGTTCCTAAAGAGTGTCCAATGAAAATGATCTTACTTCCAGGAGCTGTGTTGTCTAATATAGTTTGATATTGAGCAGGAATGTCGAGGAGAGCGACTTCATCTAGACTAAAATATGAAAATCTCATTGCATTCAGCCATGATTGAATTTTATATAAAACTTAATATATTATGAACGATCAAATTGTCAAAAACAATTTTTCATAAATTATAAATAATTTTGTAGTGATCAGAAAATGAGTAATATTTTTGCAAACATTTTTCAAAGATTAAATTTTTTCATTTTTCCATAACTCAACTCACTAATGGAAGAAAAATTATTGAAATATCCAGATTTTTTCAAGAATGGACCCAAAAAGTGAAAAAATAGGTTTTGGTCGTCTCGACCAAACAAAATCAATTTTTGCTTTTCGTAGTGGGGAGTCACTTGCGACGAATCTTCCAAGTCTTTTTTGATTTTCATGGAATTATTTTCCAGCAGCTTGACTGCATTAACCTTTCTATATTTCATATCATTTCTAGAAACATGTAGATTCGTTTTCCGATGGCATTTCAGGTTAGCTTCCCAAATTTCTGCTACCGCAGAGCAATAATCACATCCGAAACGAGCACTATAATTATAATGAAAATTGAAATGAAGTAATTTATATCCACAAAAAAATAAAGGCGCAATAAATGTTTGCATTGGAGTGAGTCCTTCCATTTCGAGACAAATAATGGGCCAATAAGATGACCTGCAAGATCACTAGATCTTACTATTTTGGACTATTTTGGACTATTTTCTATGGGAGACATTGAAAAATAGGATTTACGCTGACAGAGGGATAGAAAATGTGGAAAACTCGAGGTTGAGGATTTTGAATGATTTCGTAACAATGCAAATAAGTGTATGTATATAAAGGGCAATAAATAATATGAAAAACGAGTTCAGAAATGTCTCGAAATGAAAGGACTCCAATTCGAACATTTGTTGCGCCATTAATTTTTTCGTGTATATGAATTACTTCATGTCAATTTTCATTACAATTATAGTGTTCGTTTCGGATGTTATTATTGCTATCATTTCTTTTTCTGCTTACTGAAACACATATAATATATGTTTGATGTTGATATGTTTCAGATAGTCATAAAAGGTTTTCTTATTCGAAGTTCATTGTAGAAAACGCTCAGAGCAATAGGTACCTAAAAATGAAAATAAAAACTCTCCAAAAACTCTACGGTACATAGGGAGACGTGAAAGTTGGTATTGTGTTCTTATTCAACTCAGTCAACCAATTTCCAGGGCCGTAATTTAAAAGGAAATAATTCACCCAATTATAATCAAATATTACCAAAACATCCTGAAATATAGAAATGAATTTGATTCTTCAGCATGAAGTGAACGTTTACGATCCAAAAACTACAACAAAAAATACAGGTCCGTATTTAAAAATTCGAAGATAGGGGTGGCCCAAGTTAGGTGACACCCTGTATAGGAGATTCATGTACATATTCTGATAGCTTACATGAGGTGCCTATAGCAAAATGTGGACAGATTTTCAATCTGTTTTTCAATCTGGTTTTTTCTGTATATCTCTAGAACCAAAAGAGCTATATTCGTTTTTTTTACATCATTGAATAGGTCTCTAAAATACGCAACTTCGTCACAATTCAACCGACACTCTATCTCTTATCGTTTACGAGACCCCTATGTACAGAAACAAATTTGAATATCCTGAACACGTCAGTGTTGGTGGTTTGACCAATTAACCGACAACTGTGGTGGCGGACATTTTGGAAGCTAACCTGGGATGTCATCGAAAAACGAATCCACATGTTTCTAGAAATGATATGAATTGAGAAAGGTTAATGCAGTCAAGCTGGTGTAGAATAATTCCATGAATATCAAGAGATAAATAAATGAGTACCATTCTGATCATTCCCATATTGATTTCAATTCAAGAGCCACCGGTACGTAGCTGTTTTACCCTATTGGGCATCGTCAGTACCGGGCAGGCAGTCCTCGACTGAAGACAAAATGTGAAAAACCAAGAAAAGTGCTTAATAAAAAAAACTGCGTAAACGCAAGCGAGACATAAGTGGAACCACCTATTGGTGTGAGACACCAATAGCAATCTACACAATAACACCCACTCCCCCAGACAAAGCCCAATACACAATGGAGAGAAAATTAAATGCACATGCGCGCACAAACTAATATTTAAACAAATCAAATCCCAACACATAAATACGTCATTTCTATCCTCATCTTCCTCAATCACCGAAACGACACACACAGAAAATCAGATCCCTCCACCTGCCATTTTCAAGAAAACAACGCGCATTCCAATTTCTCAAAAACAACATCAAAAACATAGAAAAACATGATTAGAACTTTCACCATCAATCACTAAGAAGAACAACAGCACATCATTATTATTTACATTTTGAATAGATATCAATAAATTCAAGCAAAGTATGTACAAAACAAAAGATTATAAACGTTTCAACAAATGAACCAATTTAAAGGAAAGGCAATAAAAATAAAAATTGTATTCTATTTCAGGAAACCATTCAAATGTCCAATGTGTTATAACAAAATTTTCAAATGTGTGAGGATACACAACTTTCAGACAAACTCTGAAATAAAAGACTCACCCATGATTCCAGTACTCTTGATCAAAGATCGTCATGTTCACGTGTTCTTCAGAGTAGGGATTTCCTCTATAGTTTCCCAACCAAACATCATACCCAGCGTCTGATAATACGAACGCTATGAAAATTAACAACGATTATTTTCTTATTCATTTTCCAATAACTTCCTATACTAGGTTGTTCGGCCTATCGTAGAGAAATTGATTTTCGTAATATTTCAAAAAATATTTTGCATTTTGTGTATAGTAATTTTACATAGTCTTGTATTTGTAGTACATGAAGAAACTACTTTCATGTATTTCTCTTGTTGATATATCTGACGTTTTTATCTTTAGGATGCATTTTCAGTTACGATAAGGCACTAAGAGTGTTTTTTGACCGAATTTCAAGAGAAAAACTTTCATCATAAACATGTTAATGTCGAAAATCTTTCCGTGAAAAATTATATGTAAAACGTTTTGCAAATTTTTTTATTACTTGATTATTTGATACCTGATGAAAAACTGCGTTTTCTACAAATGGGACATTTTTGAAGATAATTTTCTGAATCATGATGGTGTTGAAATGTTGTTTCCTCGATTTATTAATAGTTTCGAGTTATTCTAAGCTCCATTTAGATTTGTTTGAACAGCAGAAGAATTCTTTTTCATCTGCTCATCTGCTTTCAACAAAGAGCACTCTCTGACTTATAATAAATCCGATTCGACTCATCAAACATGAATATTTCAACAAGATTTTCAGGGACAGTAAATGAAAAATCTACTCTCTTGGTAGATTGAAATTTACACAGTTTTCATAGCATATAATATTTCAAAATTGATTATTATTGGATTTGAATTTCATTCTTATAAAAAATAATGTAGTGAATGGTAGATGTTGATCCTACCCAACATCGCTCGATGAGATATCATTGCAACGGCTTAGGCAGCGTGAAATTGCTTTCGGGATAACGTTTCATTGCTGTGCCATCTATTTCCAGTTTCAAGGGTGAAACTATAAAAAAATGCATGATCGTGCCTCTAGGGTCAAAATACTCCCGAGGCAAAATAACTCCCCAATTGGATCTTTGGGTGAGGGCTGATTCGAACTCCCACCCGAAGATTCCCCCCACCTGCAGAAGTTATCAAAAAACCACTTTCTCCGACAGTCAACAGAGTTCATCTAACATCAGTCTACAGGAAAATAGCATGGTAACTTCAAAATCGATTTCTGCAACATCAGAGGACTCAATTCAAATATAAACTCAGTGCACCAACATCTGCAAACAAACACTCCTCATTATCTTATATTCACAGAAAACAAAGTCAGTGCTTTAACGAATCCCGTCAATTTTCTATATTCCAGCGATGATTTCCACTCTCGATTCAGATGTTACTTTTTTTTATCCGAAGCGATTTCTCCCGTCAACGAGAGAAGATGCTGGAACTCCAAAACGTTGATGTTGCGTGGTTTAAAATGATATCACAGAAAATCACTGAATTCATGTGCTGCTTTTGTCGACCACTTAGCGATACGCAATATAGGGCACTATTCTTTCCACTTGTAAACATCATTGACTTTCTGCAAATCAATCATTCCAGGGCCAAAATTTTCATATTCGTTGACTTCAATGTTCACAATATCGAATGGCTCAAATTTTCAAATATCACAGACGAATAAGGTCGCAAGCTGAGGCTTTCGCAATGAGCAGTGGACTTACTTATCTCATGAAATGAGACAACCAGAATGCTTGTCTTCTGGATCTATACCGAACGAACAATCCAGATATTAACACAAACACGGTAAGTTCTTCATTGGGATCTTCTGATTACAAGCTCACCTCAATGGTGAGTGAATTACCGACAAACGTTGAAAAACAATCTAAGCCTCGCAAAAATTGGCATAACAGATTTGCTGAGTGAGAAGATCTTCAAGACCATTTCCGAAATTTCCCCTGGCTAGGTACTAACTGCAACAATAGTCGATTTTCTGGGAGAGGTACCACCCACTACTCCCATATTAGAATCGAGCGAATTTTAAAACAGCTGTCTGGTCCTGATGCAGTGCTCGTCATCGTATTCAAAATGTGCGCTTATGCACTAGCAAAATTCTTTCAAATAACTATAAAGAAGTCGCTTTGCTGTCAGTGACAAGAAGTCGCTTTTACCATCACCGCTAGTGTTCCCCAGGGATCCATATTGTCTCCAATCTTTTTTTTTATTGTATATCACCGACTTATTGGAAAAAACCTAAAACCCAATGTCCTTTGCTTATGACAGAACACTTCTCTCGTCATTCCATCTGGATTCCAGGACATCGCCTGCGGATGCATATCTTCACCGGCAGCAGGAGATTCCATATCTTGATGAGTATCTACGGATGATTTCGAATTGGGGTGGAAGTAACTAGATTAGATTCAATGCCACGAAAACCCCAAACATCGTTTTACTACAAAAAAATGAATGTCTCCTAACCGGATATAATAATGTCAGCACAGACGATTTCGCTTTCTGCTAAGAAGTATATTGGGGGTTAAAATGGGGGTATGTCTTTTCGATACCTTGGAACACTGTTCCGAACCAGAAAATTGTACAAACCCCAGTAAATTTTGATGCTTTATAAAGCTCAGATGAGACCTTTGGAGTAATCTTCACATTTAAGGAAATCCGCTCCTAAACATACCCTGAAACTGCTATATTCCATCCAGAGAAGATTCATCTGCCTGATTGGAGACACGAACATCAATTATAACTTCGATAGTCTGAAACATCAAAGAAAGGTTGGAGATTTGTCTCTCTTTTATAGAATTTTCACGGGAAGTGTTCAAGTGACTTGGCACATTTGATTCCACCAAGAGGGGTAAATATCAGAAATACGCGACGAACTGTGGCTGCATATTGTTTTCAGGTTCAATCCAGTACACCTCGAACTTCACTGTTCGAAAACTCTTCCAGTTGGAGAATTGCATTCAGTCAGTATTCCGAAAAAATAATGAGGAATTTGGTTATGTCAAAATTCTCGTCGAGGCATATCAATGATTTTCAAAGTATAATAAAATTTTCTATTTTGAAAAAGATTTTAACTTTGTATTTTATTAATAGACAATATGATCGAAATATTGAAACAAATTTGGTGTTATATTTGAATTTTCCATTTAACAAAATCATAAATAATTTTAATACTCTCTTGTGAATAGTGGATTATTTTCTATGACACATCTCATATTCTGATAAACTGAATATAATGATATAAATATGTTATCAGTGTCTAAAATGAATCATGGAATTGAATACAGTATTTGTCGAAATGAAAATTTCTTTTTTGATTTCACAGAAAGAATTCAATATCGGATTCATTAAGAAAATCAGTTTTATACCAAGAAGATTTTTTTGTAACTCTTACCAAAATGAATGATCAATTTCAATTAGGAATGGTGAGAAGCACATGTTTCAAAGCGACTGAATAGAGAAATTTCAGTTCGATAACTCTAATATCATCACATGCAGAATCAACCAGCATATACGAGGTAAGTAGACTGTGTAGGGCATATTGCTTTCAAAATTTTTCCCATGAATTCATTTTCATGGTATTCAACAATCACTGCCTTGGATTCTGGGTAGGTATGGTGATAACTCCCTGATAACCCCTGAGTTGAGTTCGAACTCACGTAAGCCGGCACACTTCTACTTGTGCTAGCTCAGCGCCATTTTTCATTATTATCAATAGAATTGTTTTTGGTTTTCAAACACTGTATCGCAGTGGTTGAAATGTGATAGTAGTAGATAATCACGCAGCATTTTTTTTAATATCAACTGATAAATACTTCCTTTGGAAGTAGACTGCTTTCAAATCATTCTTCAGTTTCTCGGTGACATGTTCTTTGAAAACATTCAATTCAATTCATGTTAGGTTCGTCAATATACAAATAGATGAAAATAGTCATCCATACAATAAAGACGATACTCAAATATAAAATAACAATATACTTACTATACTCACGAATACATACACTATACAAATTTTTACACATTTATGTACACACACACACACATTCACATATATACTTACACAAATGTACAACAATCTTTAGCTGAATGAAAAGTCATAGGATCATTGGTCAAGAGAGTTTTCATTGTTGTTGATAGGAGTTCCTCTTATATTCTTTGGCACCAAGTTATAGTAGAAACTTTCAGCACATTCAGGTTGAAATTTTTTGAAAAGTTTGACAGTGTCTCAATCCTAAACTTTCATGATATGATTCGATAGGTATTTTTGCAATATGTAAATCTTTGATAAAGAAATATATTGAAAAAGCTCACCTAACGAATCTCTTCCTTTTCCAAGAAATGATGCACTTGTAGCTACTAGACCATGTTGCAAGTATATTGGGGTGAATCTTGCATCTGGGTTGTTGATATGATCATTCGGGATTCGAAACATGGTCAAAATGTATCCATCGGCTGTCTGTACCTTATACGTTAGAAGCGGATATCCCATTCGCTGGATAATTTCTGGCTAGAAAATATTTTCATGTGATTGTAAAATAATTTGGTTATATTGTTAAATATAGAATCGTGACATTATTTACAAGCAAATACCTCAGATAGACATAAATGAAAATATTTTTTCTCGACACGATTTTTCAAAAGCAATTCTTCGAAAATAGTTTCTAATCTGTTTATGAAAACAATGTCTTACATTGTTTTCTATCCAATCACTTTTTTACTGATGAAGCACTGTAAGGGATTCATTCAGTTGAGTAAAAACATGAAAAATTTGAAGGAAAAACAGGAAATGAATATGCCAATCCAACTGAAGTTTGATAACTGGTATAGGTTGGGCAGAACAATAAATACATGAATGACTACTACTGAAAGTTTTCTATGGAGATCCAAAAGGACTACAGAACAAGTAATGAAAGAATGCGTACTACTGAAAGTTCTCTATGGAGATGCGAAAGGACTACAGGTGAACTTTCAAAACACTCTGAGAAAAGTATCTGTGCTGATGTACTGATTCAAGATGAACTTGAATCGCTGCTAATTATATTCATCAAAAAAATTTGTCCTAGGAAAGTCCCAGTAAAGGCGGCAACTCTTCTATAGTACCATTATTGATCAAAGACATATTGGTATCCACCTAAGTTGCCACAATGTCCATAGATTTCACTCTAAATCAATACGTTATCCAGATCTTCATGAGTTATAAATGCTTTTGTTGGAAGATGAGGAGAAATAAGTATGCTGTCATTAGAAAAGCTGGATATTAGATCAGAAGAGATGGGTCTGCTATTATCAGTGAATCAAAATTGACCCAAAAATATTTATTCATTTTCTTCCCTTTCTAGGTGAAAGTTGAACTCTAGCTGTTTCACAACAACTTCAATGTTGTGTCAAAGCAATTTTTCATGTTTTTTGGCCGTAGTCTGCAGTTTTTTTGCCATTGGGCCACTCTGTGGCTTAATGTCCCCTTTTCACGTCTGTTCACAAGAACATATAAAGAAGGTTAGAGTCGCTTCTAGTTTCATTGTAAATTGAATTTTTGGGTACCACTAACGTGTCACGTTGGTGGTACCCAAACGTCGAAGCTCACTAGTCTCAAGGACCTAACTTTATAACTCTACTTTTTTCGATAAAGAGTCCCGAGCATTTGATAAATGATCCTTTATTTCCTATGAACGGCTCCAGTAAGGCTGTCAAGTATTTGGTCAGTACATAAGTTGGTGAACCTATCACATTCACGATATGTTTAAGTGGCACATTCTCTTTATGGATTTTGGGAAGCCATATAGACGTAGCGAAGTGGAGAAAAGGCTTTGGATTTTTGTATGACCTTATTCTTGTTTTCCCGAATTTTTATGAACCAAAAGGAAGATTTGTTTCTCTCAAAGATCTTTAGGTCCGGTACCCAGCTAGGCTAGTCAAGAAAAAAGTTTTTTTTTTCTATGTTAGAAATGTCATGGACCAGATAGGGAGAATCACAGAGAAGCATGACGTGAAATGAATATTCAGGTCAACAAAAACTATTAGAGAAAGTCTGGAACCCCAGAGAACCTTCAGCAACACCCGTAGTATACCGAATTGCTAAAAATAGGTAACCATCACCCTGAACAAAAAAGAAATTGTTGCCTGGGACAAACCGACAAATCAGCTGTAGCCTAATATGCTCTCAAAATAGAAAGCACTCAAATATAGAGAGGCAACAGAGAAAATCTGGCTACCTGACCCCGGATATACACGAACGAGGTCAGGTGATCCCGGGGCTTGAACCATCGACTCCCACATCGACCAAGTGATTGAGTGAACAAAGCTCCCATGTCGAACCGCCCAGCTGCCGACCGACCTTCTTTCTTGAAATATCCTCAGTTGAAAGCATTGATATGAAAACCAAACATCGATTCGTAAATCATTTGCCAAAACAACGATGAATTTTAACATGGATATTTGTTTGAAAGTGCCATTTTCGAAGACGAAATTTTCGAATATATGAATAGAGTACGTAACTGAATGTACTCATATTTTCCAACGAGAGGATTTCACTGTTTTTCCATTATTTTATCGGTTCGAAGAAAATAATTTTTACCACAAGTATTCTTGATTTTGAGCTATTTCATTATTTGTCTAATGATTCGCTGTTTTTGAAAGTGATATCTGGCGTGGTGGATAGTACGGTAGAAAGTGGGTGGTAATTTTTTTTCATGAAAATCGACTATGAAAATAAATGCAAAGTGCTCAATAAGTGAATTTGCTTTCTGTATCGTTGTTGTTGCTTTCGAACCAAGCGCTGTATAGTCGATTAATTTTATTCAGTGGAATGGAAGAAAACCAATTCATTTCGAAATCAATTTGTCGAACCGCAAAAAATATTTAAAGAACAATAGAAATGGTGAATGGATTCATAAACAAACGATGAAAATATGAAAATTCAAATTTGTTTCATTCCACTGTAGTTTGATAATTACAGAAGTTTTTGTATTTTTCCAAATTTTTCAAGGTTGGTTCAATATAATGAAACAAAAATTATTCATATTGTAACTTCATCATTTTTCATAGAACAAGAGAAAATGTGTTCAGAAAGTGAACTTAAAAAATATCACCTTTTAGAAATAGAAAGAATACGTTTTTCCTCGATGATGAAATTTACTAGATTCTGATTTTGGACTCGAAATTTAATCATAGAATTTGATGAAATTTGCTTTGTAAGCCAAGCATTGGGTCAAAAGTAAGTCTTCAAGAATGAGATGCAATTTCCACAACTTTGCTCATTCTCTTTTTAATTAATACATTCTTGTGGTCTGGTATCTTCTTCAGTCCCAAATGAATCAATTTTGGTAGGGCATATATTCATAATTTTCCTTTGTTCGCAAAATGATATATGGATCATCAACCGGTTGTTTACATTGCAGAATGTATGTGTCTTAAGGCGGTAAATCCTTTTATCGATCAATGAATATTTATAATAAACATTATTCTTGAAGAAAATTATGAATAAACATGAAATTTTTCTATATCTACGATCATTCTCTGTTTATTTCTGTATTAAAAATATTCATAAAAAATTTGCACGATATCGAAATGAATGATATCGGCTTGATAATGACATTGAAATCATTTATTAAAGAGGTACTCACAGCACTGTATTCTGCTGCAAGATCGTACCAGCATCTTGAATTATTCTTGATTGTGTAATAATCCTTAAAGGTTGGGCAAACATTATTCTCTTGACTGATCACACTACTGAAGACGAACACGACACTTGCCAACAATTCCGAAATAGACCTCATGTTTTTCGACCTGAACTCTTTACCTCATGTGTATGGTATTACCGAGTTCACTTTTAATGCATACAGAGGCCTTGATAGAGAAACTGTGGTTAAATATGAACCGGAGTGCAACAAAAATGTAGTTCGATATCGAATTGGTTCTGCATATAGTTACCTAACGGGATGAAATGTCCTTGTTGAAATTTATTTATTGCTGTTGAATAAAATAAGAATGTCTCAATAACAAGTCATTAATTTCGAATCCCACTTTTATTTGCACAATTCATGATCAAATTTTCATTTTGATCTTTGTGATTTGTTTGTTTTCTAACGGAAACATGTTCTAGTCAAGAGGTAACGTGGCTAGGTTATTGGGAAACGTTATTCCTACCCGGTGAACATTGTATCTGCAAAATATTGGTCATGTAATAGTTTCGTTCACATGAGCCATTTTTATTAAAATAAAAAACAACAATAAAAATTAATTGGCGCTCCGGGGCGACTTCATTGATTCCATTGATTCATGAGGCCTATTCAAATAGACCAAACATTTGCCAAACAATTTTGTCCCAAATGAGATGATCGTGATAATGATTCATACATTATCTATATAATATCGTCATATTCGAAGTGAGTAAAACAACATTTGAAAAGTTCCAAAAAGCCTTATTATTTTGAATTTCATTAGTTCGGACTCTCATTGTCTGATATTATATAAAGTGATTTGAAATCCCTAATATAACATTGTATAATGATTTCAACTTTCATCTTTCGACGGATAGGATATTCGTATAGGGAAATAAACCACAACATCACGAAATAAATTCACAGATAACATCCCAAACCAAACCTTTTTGACATAAGATCATGAATACATAATTTATGAGTTGTTCAATAAAAACAAAATAATAAGGGTTTGTTTGAAGGTGATTGACAATGTCNATTGTTTTTCTCAGCTATTCATTTTTATTCTTCTTCTTTAATTTTTAATTCTTCTTTTCTAGTTACTTCAGGGATTTCAAATCACTTCATATAATATCAGACAATAGAAGTCCAAACTAATGAAATTCATTATGAAACATTGTCAATCACCTTCAAATAAACCATTTTCATTTTGTTTTTCATTGAACAACTCATAAATTATGTATTCATTATCTCAAAAAGGTTTGGTTTGGGATGTTATATGTGAATTTGTATCGTGATATAATGGTTTATTTCCCTATCATTACTACCAGATATTAAACGAACGTTGAAAGTTGAAAGATGAAAGTTGAAATCATTATACAAAAAATGTTCATTCCAAGCCATATTGAAAATATCATTTTAAACTGAGAGAAAGATTCTTCATTTTTATTCTCCAAGAAATGACTCGTGAATTATTTGTAAATGATCATCATTCAAAAAACGTTCCTTTGGGAATGTTTTATGTTTCACATATTTGGTAATGTTAGATTGTATCGAAAGTTTTGTCCGTTTTCATGAGTCTACTTTGAATTGTTATACCTTAGTGAATACTTATTCGAAATAAGCGTCGTTTGAATCAGTACACTTCTGCCAACGTAACACAAGTCGATTAATTACATCAGCTCAAAAATTGAGTGCTCGAGATTCGATGAGGTCAACGAAGGCCATTTTTGCCTGGTCCTGATAGGCAAAAGTTCTACCGGTGAAAAAGTTGTCAAAGTGCTTGCAAAGATAGTAGTCGGTGGGCGAAAGGTCTGGTGATTATGGTGGGTGAGGCAGAACTCGGACGCTCAATTGCTGACGAAATTTTCGGTAAATCGATTTCCTCACAATGGAACTCTGCGGTTATGGTTGGGCCCGGTTACAGAAATTTATAGTGAAAAGCACCAGCCGCTGACCATCATACAGTAACCATGGATTTCCGCCTAGTTTTTCCGCCATCCCACGTTCCGTTGGGTCAGTCTCCATCAGGGATTACTGGAATACTGTAGGTCGACCATTACGTGGTTCATCTTTGAGGCTGATGTCTCGTGAACGAAATTTCGTTAACCAACGTCGAACAGTGCGTTTATTAACACTATCATTGCCAAATAGTAAGTAATAAGCTGAACAGGGACAAAAAATAAAATTTGTAGAAAAAATTGAATAGCATTCGTGATAGAATACGAAATTATCTATCCATCAGTATATATCACGACATAATAGAATAACACTTTTTATTTTGAATTTTATGGCCGCATATGAGATTTGTTGTTGTATAATGAAAATAAATTCACATAT
>NW_019290659.1:63552-93734 GCF_000500325.1 Leptinotarsa decemlineata | reverse complement strand
CCAAATACATTACTGGCTAAGTGTCTTTTTGGTAGTATAAAACGTCAGGTTAATTTCAAAATTGTAACTTCTTCAGTGTTTGTGGAAAAAATTGTTATACATTGGAGCATCCCTTAACAAGGGATGCTCCAATGTATAACAATGAAATGAAATTTCTTTATATGAAAGATCCTATCTTTTTTTCGATGAGGAATCATCTCCCAAAATGTTTTACACTTATTTAGTTACAGCCTGTATAATACTAACATACACGTATAATAATACTAATAGAGGTAATTCCCAACCGGGTTCTCAGTAGCTAGTTCAATGCAGATATTAGATTTCATACAATTGAGAGGTTTTCGGTACTGAATAGAAATAGATGAATAAGAAAATTTATTTCATCACGCAAAATGAATCACAGAATACCATTGAAGAAAGTTTTAGGATGGAGTTACAGAAGTGGAAATATTGTATGAGGGGCTGCTGGCACTGAACTGGTCCAAAACTTGTAGAAGTTTATCGGTAACAAGTTTCTTCGAGTCTCTTCCGAATAGGAAATCATAATGATTGAAGTTGAGGTTCCTGATTTCATGCATCCCATATCTCATTTCCTCTGGAATGGTATTATAGAAAGCAATTGAATCCTGAAACAAAACAAATATCAAAACATGAAAATGTGTCATTATTCTATAGGCAAACTTTGACATTTTAAGAAAGTCAGTCAAGTCATCATGAATTTCAGCGCTAATTCTGGATGTAACATTACAGATATATGAATTCTGAAAGCTGTAATCCTCAAGAATATTTCAGTTATGAACAGCATTGTTTGTGATGGAGAGGTTGCTGTTTTTAAATTCAAAGATACAGATAAAGAAATGGATGGATTCGTAAATGTTCACAGGTTTTCAACGCGCCAATTATGGTCAGATTTGGATACGAACGATTTTTTTTTGAACTACAAAAACAATCCAAAGTAATTCCAAATATCTGCACAAGATATCTCATACACTGGTCTGTTTCCGATCTGAGTGTAGTGAAGGTTTGGTATTTGACTGTGTTAATACGCTGTAAATATTCCTGAATATGTACGACAAATCTGACAGCTCAGAAATACGGTAGATTAGATTAGATTGTTGTTCAGATCTATTGTGATTCTCATTGGTTGTTAGAGCTCATTCTCTAGCTTGATCTCTTTGATGAGACTCCATAGCCTTAACCCTGACCCCTTCATATAGCTGGCAGCCTCTGGTTTCTCTTTCTAATTTTGTGCAACTATTGTACTAGGTAAAATCAATATTTTTGCATGAAATGAAATATATCAGCACAACAGAAATCTTGCATTATTTTTATCGTATATATTATCTTCATATTGATTCTGTGTGATAATATTTAGAGATATATCTACTTCTGTTCCAATATACCTATAAGAATTCCTCCTATGTATGAAACTACTTGAAAAGGACGTTTCTATCATTATTCGCAAAATGTAAAATACTTACCGGAGCAATTTGTGTGAATGGTCCTAAGAATAAATTCATAACATTGAGGCACAGAAGCATCAAAGGAGGCGATGTAGAGCACAAAGGACGTGTTAAGTTCCTAAGGTTGGAACTAGATACTGATTGAACTAAGTTCAAAGTGTTGGTTATTTCCTGCAAAAAACGACATTAACCTTAAAAACATGAAGAAAATTATATCGAATCGATATACAAATAATAGAAAATGTGTTATTTTTTTCCATTCCATTGGGTATGATAAATAGATACAAATAATACAAGTGAGAATAAACATCATTTTGCGTTTTCATGTAAGGTGAATGAATATATATTTTTCATCGATAATTATTATATTGAGTACAGTCACTATAGTATATTTCAAGAATAAGGTAGAGTAAATCATCAAAACACTAATTTCCGAATTTTCGAAATATATAGGCAAACATAATTCACAAATGCTACGTTTTATTCAATATGAAAAAGAATATATTCCACAAAGTGATTGACGATAATATTCGTAATTCGTTAATATTTGAAAATATAGAATCATAGGTTTCTACTGTTTTTCATGAGATTTTTTATTTTCAAAACTACCTTTCTCAAATATAATACATATGCAATTTCAATAACGAGTGTTGAAAAATGTTAACAACCATACTTGAACAGATCATGAAATTCACACATATTTTCCCAATTTCCATTATGTGATCAATACATTTTTTCAATTTTTTGTCGATACTTCAGATACTGATTTATGGACGAGAGTAGTCAGATCTGATAATAAAAAAGGGGGATGAGAGAATCTTCCAAAGAAAGGAAGGAAGTAATCAATTTGAAACTCTATACATGAATGTGTAGATCATGCAAAGAAGTAACTCTAAAAAAATTAATCACTCCTAAAAATATAACCCCTTCAATTCACGCTGTAAATATTCCTGAATATGTACGACAAATGTGACAGCTCAGAAATACGGTAGATTAGATTAGATTGTTGTCCAGATCTATTGTGATTCATATTGGTTGTTAGAGCTCATTCTCTAGCTTGATCTCTTTGATGAGACTCCATAGCCTTAACCCTGACCCCTTCATATAGCTGGCAGCCTCTGGTTTCTCTTTCTCGCATCTTGCGTGTCTCAGCCTTACTATCGATTCGCATTCACAGAGCACATGCAGTACGGTTTCTTCCTCTTCTTGAAAGAACCTGCATTGGATTTTTTCTGTCAGACCAATTGTTACTCATGTTTCCTGAGTCGGATATGCCCTGTTAGTAGACCCACCACCCTTACAACCTTACGGTTATGATTTTGATTGTCAAGTGGGCGGGAATTCGGTCGAAATGTTGAAGAAAACCAATTTCTGAATTGTCAACGTTTTGAAACTTTATTGATTCATCTTCAGGACTCTTAAGTATAAGAACAAGACATACATATTGAAATGGAAATTTACAAAGCAGTTCTGCTAGAAACAAAATAAATTATGTAATATAACAATCGTTCAAAAATAATAAAAGTTCCGAACACTGCACAAAAAATAACGTTGATGAGTACTTACATTCAGGGCGGCTTTCCGATTTGAAGGGTGAAGTGGATAATTTCGAAATATAAATACGTACACAGGTTCCTGAAAGACGTTGACACAGGCACGAAGGGATTAACAATCTGAACTGTCTATAAATCGTTTTTTATTTTTTTATAATTCAATAATTCAAAAAAACCCATGAAAGAAATGAGAAATTAGAGAGCTTTCAATCGCTGAATGGGCAAATGTACCTCAACAAGACACTGACAATCTCATTTTGTCGATGCACGATAGATGTAGGGCCGTAATAAACCACCGTGGAGGCCATACTTTGTACTGATTCCAATTTTTTTTGTATTATGATTTTTTTTCGGGGTGCCAAAGAAGAGCCATATTTTTTTTTAGTTTTGCTTATATGCGCACTCAGTATTTTTGACCATTTAANTTCACCCTTCAACTCGCAAAGCCGCCCTAAATGTAAGTACTCATCAACGTTGTTTTTTGTAAAGTGTTCGAAACGTTTATTATTTTTTAATGATTGTTATATTACATAATTTATTTTGTTTCTAACAAAACTGCTTTGTAAATTTCCATTTCAATATGTATGTCTTGTTCTTATACTTCAGAGTCCTGAAGATGAAACAATAAAGTTTCGAAACGTCGACAATTTAGAAATTGGTTTTCTTCAACATTTTGACCGAATTCCCGCCAACTTGACAATCGAAATCATATCCAACGGTCGCCATCCTATTCAAACTTACGGTTGTGGTTTAGCAGGTCTTCCGTGAATCTGGGCGATGGTTTTTTTATGAACTCTTTCGCCTGCCTCATTCCCGAGAGCTTATTTCACCAATCTATCGATTCGGCTTGCATCCGTGAATTTATGAATGTCTTCGTATATGCTTTTGCTATTCCACAGAAGGGTTCTGAGTCGATCATAGCCTTGGATGCGCCGTCACGGGCTAGAACATAGCCTACTCATTGCCCTTGTGACCTTCATGTCCGGGTACCCAAGCTAGAGTGACCCTATTTTGGGTACTTAGCTCCTTGAGTGCGCTCAGATAGCTTTTCACCAGAAATACGGTAACTATAATTTTCTAATCAATTTGATTTCCTGTCCATATATTTAAACAATTTCCTTAGTCTGGCAATGAAAGAATAGAATTTCACGATTCAATTGTACGTCAATACCACCAACAAAATTATAATATAGGAGAGAGCTTGTCGTCGCCATAGACTGAAAAATCCATACAATAAAAAACAGTCAAATCACCAACATACAAAATGAATGAAATAGGATCTTATATTGGTCTTTGATTGACTCATCTACGAATCTTGGTAGTTTCCCAATTTTCCTGTTTACAATTGATAGGAACTTGCGAATTTCGATCCCTTTCAAACAAAAACCTCTGACAAACAGAGTTATACAATTTGGATTGCAGCAGATTGTGTTCAATGCAGTCGATAGTACGATCCGAGTCAAAGAAAATCATCATGTGACATTCACCGCTATCGATGTATTCAATTTACTTCTGGTGAAAATCGAAGTCCATATTGAACATTTCATAGATTTTTTCCACTATTCAAAAGGTGCATCAATCTATCAACCAAGCCATAATCATACCTCTCAGATTATTAGGTGACCCCTCTAGCAATGAGAGATTAACAATGGCGGAGAGATTAACAACGGCGTCAATGGATATGATTGTGAAAGTAATTGTAAAATTTTATCATACATATTTGCAATCGGTTCATAGAAGATGGTATACCACGCCAGTTATTTGAATTTCGAAAATAAATTATATCATGCTATCCTCTATCATTATATTTCGTTCATCGATACAGTTACCAAGGTGATGTGATATCTGATTGTAGACGCCTACCAATCTGTCTCGGTAAATTGCTTTTTATTGAAAGTTTCTGAATTGAATTTAAATTGCCGTGTGGCTATTGCACCTACATCACTATGTGATTCAATTCGTGTCATAATGTAAAACCATTTTGAAGAGTAATTCCTCTCTCGAAGGTTAGTTTCTCAAGCAATTTTTCATAAACTCCATCTACTTCCAATGAGAGTTGGCCCATCTTTGTCACCGCTTTTAGAACGCCTCAAGGATTTTCCTGTAATGCTTGTGTTTTGTCCTTAAAAAATGAGAATATTCATTCATATTTCTCTCGTAGGATTTCTTTCGGGAAAGTACCTGTCCCACTGTCCCTCTAGAAATGTTTATATCATTTTCCTTGAGACAAACGTATGGTTTAGTCTCAGCCGAACAACTGTTCCAGAAATCTGAAGACCATATTCTGACTGGGAAACTTCCGGCCGCTTTCGTCCCCTGACGACATGACCCGGATTCTGTATTCAGCCATTCTTGGGACACTAAGGCCAGACTTTCAAACATATTTTCTATTTTTGATATTAGTTATTATATTAGACAATGGAAGTCCGAACTAATGAAATAATAGCAGATCATGTTTGGACTCATCATCATAGTACCAAGTGATTCCAAGCTGAGATCATCCGCGATGAGGAATACTGGTTTAAGAGGAAGTTCAAAGAAGCTGCATATACGTTTTCCAATGAAACATTCAGCCAAGCTAGTGTAGATATACATAATAGCGTATGAAAACCTTCAACCAAACGGTCAACTTCCACTGAACCAGAGAGATGAAAGAGAGAAAAGGTAAAAGCGTTCAAATGACCTATAAATAGTCATCTCTTGGAGGAGCAGATGAGTCATCATCCGAAGATGATTGTGGATACAAACAATCGAAACGTAGTGAAGCAACTTGATTTGAAAACTTTCAATTTTTATTTCAGTTTTATTTGTATCATTTTTTAATTTTTCCCTCATTTTTATTTAATTGTAATTTAATTTCGCGGTTTATTGCTTGATATTATTGTTAGCTGTTCATTTCAACTTCATTTATTCTTTTGGAGAATTCAAATAATATTAGATAATATTAGACACTAGGAAGTCTGAACTACTACAATTTCGTATTGTTATCCATGAAGATTCCGAGGAATTTGGATTGGTGGGTAGGTTTGTATTTTCATGACATTGAAGCACATATAGTTTGCGTCATATCTTTTATCACAACTTCCAAATCACTATAGATAGTTTCTTTTCTTTCATATGTGGAATATTTTTCCATTCCAAAGGAGCGTGGTATCATCCGCAAAAATCGTAAAAATTCTGTGAATCGAGAGAGTAACTAGGCCGTGGAACGGTACGCTCTAAACGAATGGAGATAATTATGTGATAATTTTTTGTCTTTTTAATTTTAATTGAGTTGATAACTTTGAGAGACCTGACAGAATCAACTTATTGAACAGAAATTGTTAATTTGAAAATATGAAAACTACTATTCTGAGATCGATAAGCATCTACGAGATTATTTTCTGTGAGGTAACTTGCATGAATGTCTATGGGGTATAATTCCATGTCAAGAAAGGAGTTGTTCTCCGACAAATATTCACCAGATACGTAAATTAGACACATGTAAATTAGATGAAAGCATTTCAATGGCATATTCATATAATTACTTGTTACGTATACTAGTATAATGATTAATTCTCCTAAACATTATTCAAATACCTAATGATTATGTTCTACATATCTAAAATTGTCTGGATCAGTTGAAGCCGAAAAAAACTGTGAATGTCGGTGCACAAGTTTACAGTTAATTGATACCTTTGGCAGTGATTAATAGTAATTAGTTCAATAATAGAAGCATTAATTGTATTATTATCATAATAATATTGTTCTCAAGTTTCATGGGGTCTTTACGAGCATATTTTGTTCGTATGCTCCTACTAATTTCTACTTTTCCGAAGAGTAGGTATTCAGCATATTGTTTTACTTTGTCATTATATGATTGACAATGTTTCATGATGAATTTCATTAGTTCGTTCTACCGTAGTGTGTGCGTCTCGAACGGTTTGACGGTTTACTGTTTGCGGGAAAATCGTAGTGCGGCATCAGCCTCAGCAGACCGCCGATTGAAGATGCGCAAGATAGCTGAGACAGTGAGCATTCTAAAATACCGCGCCGATTATATCCTGCATGAAATTTTGGGCAAGAGAAAGCTGTCGGCGCGAAGGGTGCTGCTGTCGCTCACTCCGGACAACAAGCGAAATAGTGAGACCACTTCAGAGTAATATTTGACACTGTTTAAGCGCAATTCAAAAGAGTTTTTGCGTTCACTGGTACATAACCGTTTTTTGGGATTCACGAGGTGTGATCTACATCGAATATCTAGAGAAGAGAAAAAAGGTATCAGGGTTATGCCGAATTATTGGACCGATTCGATGCCGAATTGTAGAACGAACGGACCCATTCAACGAAACAAAAAGTGTTTTTCCACCAAGATAATGCACCGGCTTACACCTCTGTCTAACCTAACCCACACAACCTCATATCTTCGAAAACTACTTCTTTGGCAGAATCCGAACTATGTTAGCGAAATATTTCATTTCATTAAATGTGCCACATTTTTCTCGTTCTAGTTTTTCTGTCTATTTCAGTTTTCCATAAACGTGTCTTCATTTTTTCTAACCCAACATTTATGCATAGAAACAAAAACTATTTCATTTCACTCACCTTTCTAGTAGTAGACCAGTCATTTCTTGCAAACATTATGTATATTGGAACTCTGATATTTTTCAAATCAAATTCGGGCGGCGTATCAGATCCGTATAGGTATCTGTTTTTTCCAGGACCGTAGTCGTATTTCGTGAAGCGGTTCATTGTGGCTTCATTCAGGTAAGTCAGAGTTTTGAGCGATGTTCCAGCAGGAATTTGGTTGAAATACACAGGTACAGTTTCCTGGAGAAATATATTTTTATATCAGTGGTATAAATTCAATTGAATCCAAAAAATGTATTACAAGAATTAGTGGCATTGAAATTAGCCAATTCGATAGAACATACCTTCATAAATTAGTGTTTACACGTAACGAAAAAATGATGAAAATCGCATTGTATTTGAAAGATTATAATATCAAAGGAACAATTAGTCAATTTAATTTTCAAGAAATTAATTTTAAATAATATCATCTATTCGAAATGACTTGAGTTGGCATAACTTCTGTATTGGAAATCACAACAATAATACTTTTTCTTGATTTCAATATACACCACATGCATGTGGTAGACATGGTAGTGTGAACATCTAGTAGAAGGGGCTCGTGGTTATTTGGCAGTTTAAGTGGTATTCCTATCAAGACTTGGTATCTGCATGATATATTGGCAGTAGGGAAAAGTGAGCATAAAGAGAACAATTAAATGTTATATTATTTAACAGTGTGATTGATAAACTTTGTATTCAATCGATCACGTCATTCCAAATCTCTAAAGCACTGTTGCCAGAACTGTACCTCATATTTTACTCAAAATGGGAACAAGAGGACGGAGTAACACTGGAACAACTTCTCTCGATAATGAAACAATTGATACTATGATCAGCAAATTAGCACCAAAGTTGATTGAGAAACTTGGCGAGAAAATGGACGAAAAACTGAGGAACATGGAGATCACACTGAATGATGTCATCCAAAAGGTATCTTCAATGGAGGTAATGATGCAGGCAAGTGATAAAGGTGTTAATTTGGTGAACGAAAGGCAGAATATTATGGAGCAGAGTTTGAAATTAAATACTCTGAGACTAACAGGAATAAAAGAAGAGCAAAATGAAAATCTTACATCCAAGGTACTAACTCTTATTAATGACTCATTGCATGTAAAATGTGCCTTATGGGAATTAAATAATCTATTTAGGATTGGAAAAGTATTTGGTGAGATTAATCAGTCTAAACATAGAACAGTCATAGTACAGTTCATTTCCTTCCTGAAAAGAGATGAAGTGTACCGGGCCAGGTCGGCTTTGAAAGGAACAGGCATATACATCAATGAAGATTTGTCTAGACATAATTATAAACTGCAGATGGATGCCAAAAAGAAATTTGGAGTGAATGCTGTCTGGTCTAGGAATGGAAGAGTATTCGTTAGGCACGGCAACATTGTTAAACAAATTGGAANATACTACGGACAAATGCATTATAAAGTGTTAGTAATGATTATATTTTTGTGAATTTGAATGAATTCCTAATAATGAAGCCAAGCATTCTATATGCTCTGTTCATAATGTTGGTCATATGTTGATCAAAAGTGAGTTTTTTATCCAGCGTAACTTCCAAATGTCCACATTTTGTTTTCTTGGCTAAATATTCATTGTTAATCTTATACTGAAAATCATTCTGTAGATTTTTCCTAGTAATTGACACACTAAAGCAATTGTCAACATTAAATGTGAGGCGATTTGACAGAGACAACTCGTAAACTCTATCTACGTAATTTTGTAGCAAAACCACATCTTCTTGACTTTTGATTTTCTTGAATAATTCAAAATCATCTGCGAATAGTGCACATTACGAGTCCTGAACTACCTCTGGCCGATCATTTAGTAGTAATAAAAAAAGGGGGATCCTAGATTGGACCCTTGGGGTACACCAGATCTTGTGAAGAAATCCTCTGTATCCCATCCCTTATAAACTATATACTGTTTTCTGTCTATAAGACACGAAGCTGACAGCTTCAAGAGTCGATCTGAAAGCCCAAAAGTGTATAGTTTTTTCAACATAACCTCATGATCAACCTTGTCGAAGTCTTTACTAAATTCTGTGAAAATAATATCTAGTTGACTATTATTCTCGACAACTTGCCTCTTATATAAAACATGTCAGGTTAGTTATCGTGGACCTTTTAGGTAAACACCCATGTTGTTTTTCACTTAGACATGGATAAACGTGATTTAAACTTTTTTCATAAATAATTGATTCCTCTTCCTAACGACATATTTTTTATAGTTCTGTTTACGAATAGTTGGCAATGGCTAATAATTCTGCTTCTGTCATTGTATCGTTGAAGATACATTCTTCAGAAATTGAACACTTTGCAATTCAATTTGTCTTCCATTGAGTTGCTGATGAACGTTCGACCAATCTGGAGTGGTAACTTGCACTGTCCATCACATTATTGAATATTTAGGTATGAATTCAACCATTTGTTCGAAATATTCTTCAAACACGTCTACGTTCATCTCTTCGTGATAATCAGAGGTTTTTTTCATTAGAACAAGAGTAGACCCTCTTAGAGAAATCCATTTATACTACCAATATTAGTAACAACTAGTCGTCGAACCTTACCGGTGGGTTCCTTGAGATCAGTTGAACATCCTTGTAGAAATGCTTCTCGAGCTGTTTTAGTGTTTTTGCCTTTCCGAACTCTTACTTCAGAATGTCCTTCATTAACCCAACTTTCGTCTAAATCATAAATGTTTTTGTTATCTCTCCAATTTATTTTCCTAGGTAGTCTCCTTTCCAACATACAATATCTTCAAAATCAACAAACATCGATTGTCTACCAAATTTTTCGTATTCAAAGTAAAATTCATGTAAAACTCTCTGAAGTTATGTTCTTGGATGTTAAAAGGATTCTATTGCTTGAAATATTTGTAGATATTCGGTATAATACTATTTTCATTGAGTGATGGATGGTCCACCTTTAACTATGGCAGAATAATGCAGAATAATGACGGAAGCCAAATAAATAATGTAATTCCTGTATTAATTGGAAGTACAATCGATGACACTCTCAGCTGGCACTATCATACTCAAAAACTGAACAGCGAGCTTTCCAGTACAATATTTCTTTTAAGAAAATTGAGATATGCTGTAGGTCCCGAATCACTCAGGCAAATAAATTCCGCTTTGTTTCACTCGCGTATTAACTATGGAAGCAGTCTATGGGGAAATTCCAGCAATGCGCCAAACATCTTCAGATCACAGAAGAGAGCTATTCGTCTTCTGGCTGGAGTCGGACTGAGAGAACACTGTCGTCCCCTCTTTACTGACATGAAAATAATGACACTACCATGCATTTACATATATCAAACCCTTTGTGAAATACACTCAAACAAAGGAAACTATACTGGTTCGTCAGATCTTCACAAATACGACACGAGACTAGCAAACTAAATAGCACTAAAACTTTTCAGGCTAAATAAGTTGAAGTCAAATTTCCTCAATTTGATACTTTATAACAAGTTGAGCTCAGAAGTGCGTTCCCTGAATGAAGCTAATGTGAGAGTTCTACTCCTGAAACATTGTTTTTATAGTGTAGAAAAATTTTCGAATTATTCTTTTTAATGTGACGTGTTGTAAACCACCGTGTGAAATAGCCAATAAAGTATATCTATCTATCCATCTATAATATCTAACATATAAAAATGGATGTTTGTTGGTTGGTTGGTTTGTTGGTAAGTGATAAACTTCTACATCGCTCAACCGATCGTGATGAAATTTGACATGTATAAGTAATTTTTTATAGAGAAGGTTTTTAGGATATCAATTTTTCTGTAACTTTACTTTTGGAGAAATTGGGTGAAACTGGTAAAATATTTGAGTTTCAAGTGTTACGCAATGAAACATAATGAATTTATGAAAAGCTATTCATTTTTGTGAATGTTCAAAATGTTATTTTCCAAAGTCTGTTCTCAAAGTCCAACGTAACACAAGCACTACAGAAAAATTCTTGAGGCGCTCTCAGAACGGTGCCTGTGCGAAAGTAGCGATTCACATTGGATTTCAATCGCTGGAGATCAAATCCATTTGGAAAAACATGTACAGGAAATTTATTCCACATAAACGCAATTCTACAAATGAAAGAGTTTTCAAACAGTGAAGTTCGAGGTGTGCTGAGTTGAACCTCAAAATGATGAGCAGCTACAATCCGTCTGATATGTACCGCTCTTGGTGGAGTCAAATGTGCCACGTCACTTGAAGGCGGATGGCCCTTTTCTGGATGGAATCCAGCTATTTCAGGGTATGTTTGGGGGTAGAGTACCATACATGAGGACAATACTTCAGTGGCACAGTGTACCAAGCGATTGTTCCAAGACATATTGGTGTCCATTTTAATCCTCAACAAACCAAAACCACAGTGTTCCAAGCGATTGTGCCAAGACATATTGGTGTCCATTTTAATCCTCAACAAACTCATCGAAGCAGAAAGAGAAATATATTCAGTTCAGAGACATTTATCTTTTTGGAGAAAACCGATGCCTGGTTTTTGTGACATAAAATGGAACCTGGTTACTTTCACCCCAATTCAAAATCACCTCCAGATTCTCAATAAGATATGCAAGCTCCTGCGACCGGTAAAGATGTGTCTTCGTAGCCGACGTTCTGGAATCCAAATGGAATGACGAGACAAGTGTGCTGTCGTCAGCAATAAAATCTGTTTAAAATCTGTTTTTCCGTTAACCAGCTGTCGCACCCCTACGAACGACAACCCTCAGAAGTCGAAACTTGTGCGAGCTAAGGATTAACGAGGTCTTACCTTTTAACGTGTGATTCCTAACACGGGTTGGACGATAGCAAGTGAAGATCGATCGTTCAGACTAGGGCTTGAACCACCGACCAACACGGCAGTCAATTCGAGTGAGTGAACAAAGCACCCATGCCGAACCGCTTGGCTATCGACCGACCAATATATTGAATATATTGGATTCTTCGTTGTTCCACTAAGTCATTAATATACAAAGAGAAGAGGGTTGGAGACGATATGGATCCGTGGGAAACACCAGCGTTGATGGTGAAAGTGGTCGAGAGATATTCATCGACGGCCACTTTCAGGGAATGGTCTTTCAGGACCAGCCATCAACGTTTGACCAACAAACGTTGATGCTATGGCTAGGGCTTTCATAACTGTTTTTTAGACATTCCTACTTGACGTGCAACAATGAGATGTGATGTGGAGGGTTCTGCAATAAAAGTGACTTTTTGCGCTGGTTCATCCAGAACACAGCTATCTTTTTCGTGAAACTTTACGTGCTTTTGACCACTTTTATTTGTAACTAACGTTACTGCAGTTTTGTCCTATCAGGACATTGAAAATGTCCTTATAGGACGAAACTGCAGTAACGTAAGTTACAAAAAAAGTGGTAAAAAACATAGAAAGTCCCAATTGTCTCTTCTTCATAATGATTTTCTACCACGTAGTAACTCAATTCATTTTTTGTCAGTGACGGAATAGTTTCCCCCAAGCAAGTAATTTCAGTATTCTCCTTTTAACGTTATTGTCGTTCTTCTTGTACATCTTTGATATTTCTCACTCTATTCTATGAAAAAGAGAACATTGTCAGATCAAAATCTTCAGATGATGTGGTGCTGCAGGTTTATCCAGGCTTTCTGAAAAAGCAAATGCGCCACTGAAATTTTTCAAGCCGCCCTGGAGCGCTAATTATTTATTGTTGGTATTTCATAATTTCATATTAATTTCGATAAAATTTGTAGAATAATAATAGTTATTTGAATGAGTAATGACACTATTAGTGAAAATTATACAATTAACAGTTAACTTTCAACTCGCAAAACTCATTTTACAATAAAGTAACTTTGACAAACAGAAATGGACTCGGGAATGATGAATGAAAATTAATTCAACAATCAACTCGAAAATGCTCCACCAGGTCCCTTTTTTCAACGGCATGTGAATCATATTCAACTTGTGAAATTTGAAAAAAATTGTGGAATAATCAAAATATAGAGTGACGTTCATTCATTTATTTATTGGCAATATTTGAACTAACCTGTCATCTGTGATTTTCATACAAAAATACTTGTTTGTGTTGATAATTATAATTTCAACGGAATATTATGATTTTTTTTAACATTTGTGCAGATTTTTCAATTGAAAATACTTTGAATATTCACTCTTATAGAATATGACTTCCTTTTATTCATTTCAATTTATCGAAATAATGTCACAAAATGTTTTTGATGAAGTTTTCACTAGATTTATCGCAAAACGATAACGAGTTATCACTCAAACCCTTTCTCTATTTAATATTTTAGAGGTTGTATCCGTCTCCGGTAGAATGTAATTCAGATGAAAATCAGCCTAGAAAATGTCACTTCTAAAGATGACGTTGGACGTTTTTAAAATGACACCCTGTATGAACAGTTAACTGAAAAATGCACAAATTTCACTTACTAATGCAGGATTTAAAAGCGGAAAGAAAATCCTGTAAGGTGAACGCATATTTGGCAGTTTATATGCAGGTGTCAGCAAAACTAAAAGACCCAAAGTATCGGCTGCACTTTGTCCATATTCTGCTGCATACATTATTCCTGTAGTTGTTCCCAAAGAATGGCCTATGTAAATGATTTTTCCTCTGTGTCCCGAGTGATACTTGACAAGCTGTAGCATGGTCGGAATATCTTCAAGGGCAATGTCTTGTACACTGCAATGAAAAATTTTTAACAATTGAAATAACTGTCTGTGAAATGATGTAGTTGAAAGTGAAAATGATGAATAGATCATTCGATATCGAAGTTGATGTAATGAAGAGTAAAAATGAATATTTTAATGATTTTTCCTTCCAATTTTATTTGATAACGTTCATTTGATAATAAGAATAGTGAATATTACTGAATTTTTTTTCCAACACCAAACCGTTATTTTAACACCTCGACAAGTGTTTCGATCACCAAGTGATCATTTTCAAGAGGAAGATCAAACTAATCATACTCACAAAGATTTCCCTATTTATACCATATATACCTGTTCAGGTACCTGCGTCTTGAGTGTCTTAAATTATTTTACAATTTGCCTTAGGTATCCACTTGTCTTAAATTAATTTTAAAATGTGCCCTTATGTAATAGTCAGGTGAATCTAATAATTGAAATATTATGAGCTACATAAAATTAATGTCACATGTTGCCTTATCTACCAATCTTACATAAATTTTACATGTGTCCTTATATAAAATTCAATTTCAAAATATTGCCCTATCTACTTGTCTTAAAGTAATTTTACAATGTGTCCTTATGTAATAGTTCCCAGCACGTTTGTGCTGTCCACAGTGATGTGAACTGTCTAAATACATCGTATTCTAACCCTCCATATTGGCTCTTCATTACCAAAACGTCAAGAAATGGAAGTTGTCCTTTTCTTTCTAACTCATATGTAAATTTTATTAATGGAAAGCTTTTATTTGAAAAGGGAACCAAGTCAAAGTCTTTTTGTCGTCGATAATCGCGAAAATATCATCCACATACCTCAGCCATATCCTAGAAAATTCTTTGACACAATTCTTTACAAGGAAAAATCTGTGAAAAGGTCAACCATTCACAAAGTTCATGAATGAAGTTCATATCTTTGTATTTGAATAGAACATAGTGCGTGAGACATCATCAAAGTTTTTTATTCGTTTGAAAGCCCAACTCGTACCATTATTGTGGAATATAACACCGTGCAAATGTCCGTCACGGCTTCTCTGGGTGAAGCACATCCGAAACGTCCAATTTTCTGTGACTCTGACACATAAATCAAGTTGAATTTGACCGATGGTATGGGTTATGTTGGCTTTGAGGACCGCTGTAGTTTGTGGCCCATTTTCATACACCTGCTTTCTGCCATCTGTCCCCTATTAGTGATGTAGATTTTTCAGTAGATTTGTTAGTAGATTTACCAGTGATATTACACCTAAGTTATGCAGAGTTTTCAAAAATTAAAATGTAAAAATAGCTTTCAGAACCATATTAACCATCAATAAATTGTTTTCAAAACTCAAGGATAAAACTCCTATGGATTTTCAATCTCAATTATTCTATTTCATATGGTATGAATATATTGGTCAAAAGTTGAGATAACTAAAAGATAGAATCAGTTTACACAAAAGTGATAGTAGATTGAATCCTGAGAGATGTGCTCTCAGTAATCATGTCTTTAAAAAAGCTCATAAAATGGATTACAATTCAACAAAAATTTCTGCGAATGAAAGAAATGCACCTGATCGATTGTTTTTAAAATGTTATTTATGTTACGATCAAATAACTGCCCTAATAGAATATCGGATATTGATCACTTCAGTGAAATCTACGCCTTCCTATTAGATATTGATAAAAATTCACATCATTTTCAAACCAGTAACAATTCAGAAATTTCAATAATATAATTCATAATAATTTTTTCAACACTCCTCCATTAGGTGTTCTCCACTAAACTAATAAGGGTGTTTTTCAATTGATTACATTTGAAGTTGATGCATTTGAATGCATTTGCATTTTCTCATTCACTGGCTTATATATCACCGGATGATTCTGATCATACTTGCACCAAAACTGTTTTCTATTGTTTCATAGTTTCAACATAGACAAACGAACACACATTTTTCAAACTCAATCACATGACAGCTGTCAGTGTCACATGTTCTTTGTCTCTGTCTTTAGTTTTCAACCACATGGTTTTCACCGGTAAATTATAATTGTAAACATAACGATTTTGATTATGTAAATGCAAAGAATCTTCTTTATATCAGAGAGGAGTCATACCTTGTTCAGTATCTACTACATTTGCAATTTGTATATCAATATCAAAGTTGAAATCTGGCTCTAGCCAAATATTTGTTTCTATGAGTAATTTAATTTGCTGAGTATTTCAACTAATTCATTTCATACAAAAAATTCATCCTGACCTTTTATTCACGAGTAACTCCCACGTCACTCATTTATGCTTCTTTTGCACTTTCTATTTTATGTACTAAATTCAATGTATTCCATAGTCCCTTCTCTGGTAACTTCTTTGATTTATTACACCTCACACCCTTAATAACAATATTTCTTCTTCAGATTTCTCTTTCCAGTAGGGAAATTCCATCTGTGTGTTGATTATTTATTATTCATAATTTCACTCAGTTGCCTTTTTCAACCCTGATGTTTGGAATGGAACCGTTATCAAATGCTAGTACAGCTAATCAGAGTTGCAAAAAACGAGTTTTGACAACGTACATGAAAGAACTTCGAGAGCTCTGTAATCATCTTTGAAAAACGAGCAGCGTATAACGAACATGTACATATTGATTTTGAACCTTTATTGACTATACTGATATATTATAATTGTTTCGTTATCAACATTGAACATGAATAAGGAACCTTGGTAATTACCGTTCAATAACCTTCACGTTTTTGCTCATTATGAATGTAGAATTCCGACTTCATCCATAATTCCAGAAACTGCACTTGCGGTTGGGATATTTGAAATATTTGAATTGGAAAAATAAAGAAATTGATTTGTATTGTTCAACAAGGCAATATGATGTGGTTTTCTTCTCGTTATTTCCAATCAATTTAAATTTTTACAGATTTTGCGGAGAACATGATTCTTGCTGATAATACAGGGTAGGTTGACGAAAACACTTGCCAATATTTCTTATGCGTTCAGGAGAAAAAATCCTTCAGATATTCAAGCATATTTTCAATTCTCCTAGTCTTCGACTTACTCGACGGGGTGCGATCCTATCCATCGATTACAAATGTGACTAGGGATCAAAGAAGGCTCCTTTTGGAAAAATTATTTCATACGTTAACTACAATTGGACAAAGGCGTTAGTTACTATTTGATAACAACCGAAATTTTTCTAATATAATTCATTCATAAAAAAAAACTTTTGTTATCGTCTTTCTTTCAGGCACAGCTTTGAGTTTTTATTCTGCAAGAGAAGGGTTCAGAGAAGACAGGAGAAAATATTTCATTTGACGATCGTATCTTGGAAAATTGGTCTATCATTATACAGGGTGCCCTGGACTTCCTCTTTTCCTCTCGGGAATGTATAGATGGGGTCAAAATATCACCAGTACTTCATATAACTTTTTTTCCTAAAAGTCTTCGTAACCAAGTTACGGGCCCTCGAAGTTACAAAATGAAAAATGTTTTTCTTTGATAACTTTTCAATAAAAGAGGAAGTCCAGGGACACCCTGTATATTTGATAGATAGAATTTGAACCTCTAGCGCACAATTAATCTATTGAGAACACATTTTCCACAAATAAGGCTCTAAAATTGACTGGTACTTCATACTTCATTAAATAATCATAGTTGATAGTGATATTTGAAGAACTCCTCATCTTTCAAAAGAAAGTAATTAACTATTAATTGAGGGATGTCACACAAGATGTCATTACTACATTGGCTACATTAGGATTGGATTCTTCAAGTTTATCGCTCTTGCCTCATGCAAAATGAAGCATTTACGTATAATATATTCATAAGGGAATCTAATTGAGAGAATTAAAATATATTTTTTTATTTTTCATCTCAGTCATACGATTTCGTAGGTACCAATTATTTTTTACTCCTATTTTCATTACAAGCCTAACAAAACATGGATCTGCAATGTTATTTGGAAAACATAGTAATCAGTATTTTTGAATTTACTAAAACGCATCAGCAACTTTCAGTAATTGTAAACTATATTGTACATATCACATGTTGTAAAATATAGCTGAGAATTTTACTTTAAATAAATCACTTCTAGAAGCACTGCAGAATTTTTTTAATTTTGTTATTAGACAAGGAATATTTATATTATATGTCTCACCTGCGATAATAGCCACTCCTTTTAATAAATCATCTGGTTCCAAAAGAGAACCATAATTTAAATTTCATGATTGCATAATTGGGCTGAAGCAAGAGAAATCTAATTGGCGGGATATACTGAAACATGCGAAAGACGGAAATCATTCCGTACACAGTCTCTCCTTTATTGAAGAAAGCCACTTGCAAATATGTAGGTTAGGATTTATTAATGTAATTTTAAAAAATGTCATCAAGAAAGTAGACAGCTATTTAGAATAACAGCAAGATAGTTGGTTTTATATGCATTACTGAATTTGTAATGGGTCTTGAATGTTAATATCATTGCCAACAGTGGTTGAATTAATTTGTAATGCATTTTGTGAATTAATGAATCAATTGTTCTATTTCCAGTCATTATTTCCCAGATCTTACCTGAACACGGCCGTGAAATATCTGATCAATAAAAAACGATATTGAATATATTAGAGCATTGCTTTATGTGAGTTGTTTCAAAATTGAAAGGGGTATACTTTTAGGAGGGAATTATTTTTGGGAAAGAGAGCCAAAAATTTCATTTTCCTTCTTAGCGAATTGAAATGCGGTAGACCCGAAATCAAAATGAAATGATCGACTTTACCTCGTGTCATTCATTCTGAAGTTCATTCATTCTGAACTTGAAAAATAAAGTTTTGAAACAAGACTTCATTTGCATACTCCATAAAAAAGACATGAACTGAAAACCAGATCCAGTCAATCAATTATCACATTGCACTATTTATACAATATGAAAGTGTGTCGCAAGATCTACCTTTTGAAAGTAATCATATTTATTTCAGATTTACTTTCGTTGCAATCGTTACATATTGTATTCTTGTTCATTTGCACAGGTACATTTTACGTCTAGCTTGAATATATATTGACAAAACACTCCATTATAAGATTTCCACTGAACAGTTTAACAAAAACGCAACACGTGTTTCGCCATACAATGGCTTCTTCAGGCGTATTTACTGTACTTCAACGACACGCCCGAATAGCCATTGTATAGCCAAACACGTGTCGCGCAAATGCAAGATTTGTCCTGAAATTTTATATAAAGATACATACATACAAACGGTGCAAGTGGGAAAAAAGATTGTGAAAAATATACGAAGTTAAGTAAATCAATTATTCGAGTATTCAGATCGATATTTAAATACTTCTGATGATATTGAGCACATCAAAGTATCAGTGTTTTTTTTCTGAATTCTACTAATATATCCATCTGATAAATCTCGTGAATTGGCCCGTGCCGATGCTCAGAAACTGAATATAATAAAAATTTACCTGTAATCCCAATATTCCCGTTGAGTGGTGTTCATCGTTTCATGTTCTTCCGAATATTCAGTGCCACGATAATTTCCCAGCCAAACATCGTACCCAGCTTCGTACAAAAGAAAGGCTGAAACAGATTTCATTTGTTTTTCAGCCTTTTATTTTCTCCCAAATGTCACGAAAAACCTTGTATTCATCATAACAATGACTCATTCCTTACTCCCGTTCACAGAGGAGGAAACAACAGTATAAAATGTGAAGATATAAAATTACTGAAACTATTTCAATATATTGACCTTTCTGAAATGAAATATGATGATTCATTTGCAACTCAGAGAACATGCTAACTGAAATAGTTCAGTGAACCTTAATTAACTGAGCAACTTCATCGTTATCATCACTTCGAACATCAAAATTACAAGGACTAGGATGTTTTTGGTCTGCATTTTGTAAACATTCTATAGAAACAATAATCTTTCTTTCTCAATGATCTCCCCTCCAAGTAACTGGGATCCTGATTTGATGGAAGTTATACTAAGTTTTGGCGATGAGAGCGAATTTGAAACTCAATTTATCAGAATGTTCAGAAAGAATGGATTCAAGAATTTGGGTAATTTACTTAATGACCAAATAAAATCAAATAACTCGCTGTTACTGAATACTTTTTCAGATGTGGAAATTGGTACATAAGCTCAGGTCATCTCATTCATTACAAATTCAGAATTCATCAAACATTATTTGGCTGGGTAAAACTCAGGTACTTGAAATTGAGCTACTTCATATTATAAAAAAGTATATTCAGTTAGTAAGGACACGTCCGAAGAAGCTATTGTATAGCGCAATGCGTGTTGCGCTTTTGTAAAACTCTTTAGTGAAAATCTCAGAATGAAGTGTTTTGAATACCAAATTTTCAGTTTCTTCAAATGCAAAAGGTTTGGAATGGAAACCAGAAGATTTATCAAGACCTTATTCATTTGCTGTCAGCATATGGACTTGGTCGATACCTTTCGGCGGAATGTACTATTGCAAATGCTATATTATCCATCTGTGAAATTCCTTCGTTCGATGTTGATGAGACACCAGGAGATATGGAATCCAATGTTGAAAATGAGAGGTACCGATTTCATTGAAACCACTAATTTTTCATCTTAGGGCAGATACCAGCTATCAAGCATGACAAGTTCTTCGTGGCCATCAAAGTAGGGTGATATTGTTCGTGAAATGTTCAGCTCAAGTGGAGCGTATATCGTCAGAAAAAAAAGAGAATGTAAATGATATATTCAGAATCTGATCAGATTACACAGTTCAAATGGTTGTTCGGATCATAGTGTGTGTTTAAATGTTACTTCAGTTACTCTCTAATTTCTTGATTGATTAGACCTCCTCAAGGCCACCAAGATTTCAGTTGGACAAAACTGACATTATTGGTTTTCTACATTACTTGGGAGCTCAAACTCAATGATCACACATCCCACGGTTGAGTGATCACACATCCCACAGTTAAGAGAAGCTTTATCTTTCCTGCATCTCATCATTGTCATTATTCATGGTGATCTGAGAATTTCGAGAATATAACTCTGGCACTGAAACTGAAGGCATACGGTTACCCATTTGTTCCATATGGATGACCTCAAACTCTATACCTTTGGAAAAAAACGGTCTTTGTCTGTTTTTAAGTGTAATGGAGAAGTACATGCATACTATTGATATGGAATTAGGGATAGAAAAGTCACTTTAAAAAGAGGGTGATGGGGGTATCACTGAGGAGATATGCAGTTCGTAGACGAATGCATTCTGTATCACCTGGATGTCGGAGAGACATATATTTACTAGGGTTAGAACATCGTCATCCATAACTTCATCCCTATGGGAGTTTATATTTCAAACGATCCAGTCCCTGTGGACATTTGAGTTGAAGTGTGTGCACCATAGAATGGTACTTAATACTTAATGGAACATGTGTAGTGATCAGGTGTTCAGATGTCTTCGTCCGCATGTTTCTCCGTCAAGAGGGAGCAGGAATTGGAGGGAAATCGTTTCAGTTATTGAGACTGAAGGATCTGCCGATACTGATTTCAACTTTGTCTTCGAATCGCAGTAAGAAAACAACATAAAAACTGCAGAGATCAACTCAGTCCTACGGAAACACAAGGATAATACTATGTATTAGATTTTCTTCAACAACTTTGAATGCTCCGGCTCATCAATACTGATACTGATTTCAACTCTATTATCGAATTACAGTCAAAAGACAACCTAAAAACCGCAGAGATCAACTCAGTTCTACGGAAACACACGAAAATGATGCACGAGGTTTTCTCAATAACTTTGAAAGCTTCGTCTCATCAACATACCAAACTTTTTCAGGTCGAGTGGGCCAGTTGGGAACTGAGTAATCCATCATTATCTGGCAAAATGGTATTTTGGCACCTCAGTTCAGCTTTATCGCGTGATGAGTTCTGGACACCATGCATAGGACATGCCACAAGGTGCTTTAAACCTCCATATATTTGCTGTCGGTATATGTATACTATTGATATGGAATTAGGGATAGACAAATCACCTTCAAATGAGGATGATGTGGGTATCACTATATTATCTGGATGTTGGTAGCTTGCAGACGAATGCATCCTACACCATCTGGATATTGGAGAGACGTATATTCTCTAGGGTTAGAACATCGTCATTCATGATTTCATCCCTATGAAAGTTTGTATGTCAAATCATACAGTCCTTGGTAATACTTTCCCTGTGGACTTTTGAGTTGTAGTGCAGCTGGAGCCTGTAAAATGATCAGGAGTTCAGATTCCCTCATTTGCATGTTCCACTGCCAAGTGGGAGCAGAAATTGAAATATTTCTTCCTAAAGATGATGAAATCGTTCCAGTTTTTGAGACTGAAGTATATGTCGATACTGATTTCAAATTTTCCATCGAAACTCAGTAAGGAGTCCATGAAAACTGCAATGAACAACTCAGTCCATATGCATTCTCAGTAGTCCATATGCACCCTCAGCTCATATCCATCGACATAACTTGACCCGTCGACTGCTAGGTTACCATTTTTGCCACTCTCACGTTATTGAGGAGACACTTGTGTGCCTCGATTTTTGAAAATTAGTATCTCATACTCTGGTTGATGAAAGTGAATAAGATTGATGGAGTCCTCCTCTGTTATTCAATTTGGACGATATCCATCGTGTAGATTTCAGTACTGGGGGAGACGAATATCAGAATAGAAAACGAAAAAAATGTCAATATATTTTCAGAACTTTCAACTTTGGCGAACATTGCGTCAGCTGAAACTGATTCCTACCTTACACATATTATTCCTGATACAGTTCTATAGATCTCGTTATGATATTCGTGTTGCTTAATGATATAATGAACTGAATCGACTGATTTTTTGTCAGGACCAAAATGAGCTGAAGAAAAAAAAGCACGAGTAGCATTGTAACGAAATTTCAAAATCTGCAACTTTAGCAACCATTCAATAATTTTTAAGAATACCTACGTCTTGGTAGGATGAAACGTGAGTGGCAAATATTTTTTGATATATACAGCTCAGTAATCTTCTGGAAACTAAAAAATGAAAAAATTCAAATGTCCAATGAGAATAATAGAAATGACATCTTTGAATAATTGAATCTGATAAATATTGAGAATATCAAAATAAAAAACCACATTGATTTTCCAATGACTAAAAGGATGTTATTGTCCGTGATGGATTTTCATGACTATATTTGTGAAGCACTTCAATGACTCATTTGAGTAAAATTGTATTTGGAGCAATATAAAACCTTCTTCAGATGTGTTCGACACAAACAGTTCGAATAAGCTGTCATATAGTGAAATACCCATTGCGGTTTTCAGTGTACAGTGAAAATCGCATAGCAAAGTGTTCATTAGATACGACAACATCTGATCCAAGTGTTTTGCTACGAGGAGGTGTATTTTTCAGGAAAGAAAAGTTTTGGCTTTCTAATTGTCTTGATAGGAACAAATATGGGAATCTTTAATTTACTTCTAGACCAAATAGTCAAAAATTAGAGTTATAGTTCTGTAATTGAAAAAAATGAATCACTCACCTAGGGAATTTTTACCAAGACCAAGATATATTGCAGATGTACCTTGGACACCATGCATCAAAAATATAGACGGTTTGCTGGACGCGACACCTGGTATGCGAAAAACAGTGAGGAAATATCCATCATTCGTTTTAACTTTATATTCCATGAAAGGGTAACCACTCTTTTTGATAATTTCAGGCTGGAAAATAAAATATTATTGTGTGTTTCTCTGAATGCAATGAAATTACAATTACATAAAAGATTTCCATATGGTTTTCACTATTGGACTCAGTGATTCGAAAGGAAGTTTCATGTATACAATCCATAATTTTTTGTATGAATTGGTTGGATTATGTTATTGTTGTCTGTGCGAAATCAAAAATTTTTCATCGAAAACGCTGCCCGATTTCATCAAGATAACATATGGGCTGAAAAGTCCAGGGCCTAAGAAAGAAAACGCTATTTCTTGTTCAAAGTTGGCTCTATCCATCAACATAATATCCATCAAGAGCCACACTGCAATGAGACTAGCGCTATCTATGTGTGAGACCCGAGACTTTTCAGCCCATGTGGTATAACAAACAAAACAGACCACTATTTTTTTCTATTGGTATACAGTGTGTAAAAAAAATGAAATAAATTCATCATTTTTGTTAATGTACATATTCAAAAAAATCCTGGAATCTTTCAAATGTAAGTTATAATTTCACATTCTTCAACGTAAAAATGCCACGTCTACCTTCGACCCGCTTCGAATGACATGTTCAAACCCATTTTTTCAAATAGGAAGTATAGGTTTGTGATATATCGCTGGAAAAGTTTCTTTATTCTCTATTTAAAAATATTATCGCTCTCAACTGTATTGCAACAAATAAAATAAAATAAATTAAAATCATGTGGTTAACGAAATTCGATAAAATATACTCAAAAACCAAGATGTTATGCAAAACGTAATGAATTGTAGAATACGAAAAAAAATGGATGTTAACGAAGTAGATATTCAAAATGATCACCCCCAACGTCTTGGCAACATCCTAATCACAAACAAAATTGCCTTCTAACATTATTTAACATATAAGGCGTGACCGACCTAATCGCAAGCGTTATTCGTTCTTTGGAGTCATTCAAATCTGAACAATTAGTTTTGTACACATTGCCCTTTACATATTTCCATAAAAAGACATCCAACGATAAAAGATTTGGTGATCGCGCTGGCCATTCAATCGATTCTCGCCTCCCTATCCACCGATTGGAAATGTTGTATCGAGGTATTGCCGGACAACAACTTGGCATTGTGGTGATGCTTCATCCTGCTGAAACCATATCGTATTCACTGGAACTTGGGGGTACCCTGGATTAGGATATGCACTTGCAAAACTTGGAATGGCATCATTTTAAAGTAGTGCCAAATAAATATCGTCATTCAAGTTGACCTCAATGAAAAAAGGACCAATGATATGGTTTCCCACAATTCTTCTCTCATCCAGTGAGGATTTTCCGTTGACCAGTAGTGGCAATTTTGCATAACCGTTAAGAGACAAAGTAAACTTATCAGAATATATAACATCTTCTAATTGGATAATATTGTTATCCAACATGTTCATCATTTGCTCACAAAAATGAGTTTTTTTATCAAAATTATCTTCAAAGAGCTCCTGAGTAGGTATCATTTAATGGGGATGCATTTTATTTTCTTTTGATATGTTTACTATCGATATATGGCTAACATTGAATGTAGTGGATGCCTGTCTACTCGATGTATGTAGGTTTTCCTCAAACTCAGGCATCACATCCAATTTGAGTTCATCACTCATTGCATTGGTAGCTGCTTTTGTTATCTGCCCCACATAACTAAGCTCGCGAAACTGCTAATCTATTTTGCTTATTGTTCCTTGAGATATGGGCAGTAAATTAGGAAATTCCTCATAGTGTACGCGAGCTACTTCCTGTTGTGTTCGGGTTTTATCTCCGTAACTGATCAATTGTAAAACTGTCATTTCATGCATCTTAATCTAAACATTTGTCAGACTTGAAGTTAACGAACTCTAAAGTTAAAAATAAAAATACTGATAACTAATGTTGTAACATGCAAAACAAGTTGACAAGGCGTTTCAAACTAACCTTGCCACGAAAATTATTTAAAGTGTTTTAAAGGATATTATCTAAAAACAACATCGCTATGGTGTTTGCTTACTTTCTTATTATCAATACCTCAATATGAAATAAACTTTTTATATATTGCAATTTGAAGGAATTTTATCGAATTTCGGTAACCACATGATTTTAATTTATTTTATCTTGATTGTTTCATTAAATTCAAAAGCGATAACATTTCTCAATAGAGAATGAAGAGATCTTCCAAACAACATGTCACAAGCCTATACTTCCCATTTAGCAAATTTGGGATTGAACCTGTCATTCAACGGGGGTTGAAGGTAGAGGTGGCATTTTTTCGTTGAAGAATGTCAAATTATAATTTACATTTTACTTGTTTCGGGATTTTGTTAAAATATGTCCCGCCCCCGAAATAAATGATTTATTCCATTTGCTTTCACACACTCTATAATGTGTCTTTCGAAAAGACTTATTAATGCACTTAATAATTTTTGAAATAATGTATCATGTGGTCATTGGGAAGCTACTCAGACGGATATTTTATCGAATTTCGGTAACCACATGATTTTAATTTATTTTATCTTGATTGTTTCATTAAATTCAAAAGCGATAACATTTCTCAATAGAGAATGGAGAGATCTCTCAAACAACATGTCACAAGCCTATACTTCCCATTTAGAAAATTTGGGATTGAACCTGTCATTCAACGGGGGTTGAAGGCAGAGGTGGCATTTTTTCGTTGAAGAATATCAAATTATAATTTACATTTTACTTGTTTCGGGATTTTGTTAAAATATGTCCCGCCCCCGAAATAAATGATTTATTCCATTTGCTTTCACACACTCTATAATGTGTCTTTCGAAGAGACTTATTAATGCACTTAATAATTTTTGAAATAATGTATCATGTGGTCATTGGGAAGCTACTCAGACGGATACGATACTATTCCAGATCTTATGAAATACATTTGTTGCATTGCCCTTCACTTTATATAGTTTCAAATAATATCTTAGAATATATCGCAAAATCCAAACTATCGTGCGATGGAAAAAATGCAAGGGGCCGTCACTCACAAGTTATGACAAAAAAAAATGGTCTGTCATCCGTGCGAAGCCAGGGCAAGGCGGCTCGCTATTGTCATATCAGAACTAGCTATTATTCAATTGATTGAAAAGTTCAGTTACTCACTTCAATAATGGAAACTGAAAATGATAACAGATAATTCCTCTGTAAACAAAATACTACGCTTCAAATCCCTGAAAATTTGACAATTAGTTGAAGATACATAACCATCGATGAGAAATGAAAAAAGAATGAAGGAATGATAATATCAATTCGATTCAGTTTCTATTAAAGATTCTACAGAATATATAAAAATATAAAAAATTGAAAGAAAGGAAAGGATAAATCGACAGGGGTCAAATAATTGTGTACGAATATTCATGAAACTATTTTAATTGCGTCGTCTGTTTCGCTTTTCACTTTCTACCAAATCCAATAACCTTCGATTTAATTGAAATGGAGGTTAATGACGATTGACGCACGTTTCATCGAGATCTAATTTTGAGAAAGGATTTCCAATACATCAATGTTCAATCTAATTTGCTGACAATACTCAAGGAAAATTGACTTTTACATTCTTGAGAAAAAGTATTATTGACAGTTCGAAGCTCCATATCTTTCAAAAAAGTATATCGACTTTCAAATGTTATCATCTAGCATCAGATTGGAAATTGAAAATTCGGTATTACGTAGCCCCATTTTCGTTGAAAAAAAATTGAAGGATAGCATCTTCGCGTAGAGAGGTGAAGGTTTTGCAATGGTTTTCCGTTGATAGACTGAGCCGAATTCTCAATCAAAAATATTAAAGATGAACGAGGCCAAGATTCGACATCGAGCGCCTACGAGATTCGTTATCTGTCTTCGATTGCAGCTTCTACTGAAACGCAACTAGTTGAAACTAGAGACAGTGCTATTTCAATCCCCCTTGAGTCTCATCAGTGGTGCTGAGCTAAAGAATGATTGTATTGTTCAACTAAACAATACTTTAAATGCAAGCCTGTATAAATAGAAGCGATGACATATTTCATTACGAGAATGTGATCAATGGAATCTTTATTAGACCCAATCGACATTCAGGAAAGGAAACAAGAATCCCTAAAGCAGTTGGTTGCGAAGTTGAAGAATTTTTACCGAACAATATCGATTCGTCAAAGTTGGTATTCAAAAAACAGTTTATTGTGAGATTTTCACTAATGAGATTGTGATATTTTCACTAGATTTTCACATTTTATAAAAACGCGTTTTTGAGAGAAGTTTTTTCCCAAATTCATCACCTCTTTTTCTTCGACGAAATGAGTAACAATATTCAATATTGAACAGGGATCAGAAGTCAAGCGGTACTTCGGCCAAATGGACATATATTTTTTCCGCGTTTGTGTTTATCTCATTTATTTCAATTCAGAAGATATTGAAAAACAAAACTTGATTGAAATTCATTTGCTAGGAAGTTTGCTAGAGATTCACGAATTGGTTATAATCTGGATGAACATCCTAACTGAAATTTCGTTATTGAACTGATAGCACCATTTGAACGGAATTGCTCCCTAAATGAAAAAAAAAAGAAATCTCCAAACTGAAATAGAATTAGAAGTTATAAAAGTTGCTGTTTTGGTCCACGTCATTGTTGCCCTCAAGTTGAGTTTAAGGCAAATAGTTCATGACGTAAGCCGTACGAAATACTGAATGGATAATAATTTTTTCTTCGATATCAACGGCATCGACAACTACCGTCATTAGACTTTTGTTCTGGATAGACAATTTTGATAAATCCCCAATCCTTCAACGGAGCATTATGTCATCAGCCACGTAACTTAAAACATTGAAATATCATCAACCTATTGGACTATGAAAAATATCAGAAAATGGATTATTTTTATGATGAGTTGGACAAATTACCAATGTTTCTATCATCAACTTGGAATCAGAGGAACATCTTCACAGCTTCTACAATTACTATGTAATTGTTTTTTTATGATAGAATATATCACAATGGGTATCAACATGGAAGATACTGTCAATACTGCCAATACATTGTTGAACAGTGTTACCGTCAAAATGTAAATGAGTTGACAATCCAACAAAATTGAGGTACCTTCTCAGTATAACTTTGCTGATTACCAGTATTTGAATGAAACATATCAGAAAATGTTGTTTCTTAATGTCGGAGCATAATACCTAGAACATTTTTTAATCCAAACTCTCCTCTGGATGTTATGCAATACGACTATCTATCTACATTAGAGCTCTGATCTGCAGAAGCTAGAATGGTTTATCATACCCTCTTTGAATCACATTTTCGTTATGGTATTTGCTTCTGGGGTGTATGTTCTACCACATGCCTTCAATCAGTATTATTAAAACAGAAACGCGCAACNAAGATATTTCACCTCCGTTCCAAATGGAGTAACCTCACCTTTGGGGAAAACTGGCGTTAGATCGTCCAAGTTCCTCCTCCTGGTGAAGGAGATTTCAGCACAGTTTTACTGGGGAAAAACAGACTCCAGGCAGCAACAGTTAACAACTTTCATATAGTAATATTTAGTTTTGTCATTTATTTGTGTTTCCTATAAGATTAGTAGACTCTTTGTTCGGCAGAAGGCAATACCTTATTTCGGATTGAGAAGCATAGGTACGTACTTGAACTTCTTTTTGTGGTTGCTATATAGACTAACCCGCAGCTACAAGGTTTCAGGTACACTACCACCACTGAAGGTTTTCTGGGGACCTTAGCTGGCCTCAGGCTCTTTGAGTTCTCATTGACTTGCAAATTGGTTACATGTCGTATTATTATCAGTGCCCCCACAACCTGATTCGTAACATTCTGAGAATAGTGGAGGAATGCTTTTATTCCAACAGGCCTCGCTGTAGTTATTTTTTGACGTTTTCTTTCCTGGGTCGTATATTCCGCTGCTAGTAGGTCTACACTGAATTCTCAAAAAGAATATTTCCGCCTTTCAAACCACGAAAGGAATTGTCGACTCAGACAAACCGACTAATCAACTTTGGATATACATGTACTCGAAAAGAGTACTAACGTTGCCTTGTTAAGTGAAACACACATCTGTTTAAGAAATCGGTTTTTCTGTTAATCAGCTGTCGCCTCCATACGAACGACAACTCTCAGAAGTTGAGAAGCTTGTGCGAGCTAAGGACTAACGAGGTCTTACCTTTTAACGTGTGATTCCTAACACGGTTGCAGAATCAT